>BOPN01002432.1:162500-172500 GCA_017312705.2 Penaeus japonicus
AATATACAAATGCATTCTTTCACTAATTTGTTTATCCATGTCCTTATTTATTTTCTCTTCTTTTCCACCCATTCAAAGACTTACGTAACTTCAACATTACCCTTCAGTTGACAGTCAGAACATCTGAAGTTTATTCTAATTGCGGACTTGAAAGTGTTTTATTTACGCTCTTATAGTCAATTAAAATCCAGCTGACTTGCTGTCATATAATTGTATAGTTAATGTTAACAGTTGCATTCATACGAATTTGTGAAAAAATGCGTTGGATTTACGGGCTGAGTATATTAATGCGCAGGTGTGCAGTTAGTTTAATGAAAGCATCGCGGTAGGTCTGTCTGATGATTTATGTATTTTGAAATTCAGGGATTTTTTTTTCGTAGTGAACTCACTAATGAGAAGATTAACTAATCAAATAAATGGCGATGTTTGCTAATCATTTATGTGATTTCAGCATAAAGCTAATTCTAAAACCATCCAGATGTGAAAAATGGAATATATATATGCATATTCATATATACACACAAGTATTTATATATACTCTCATACATACATATGCGTAACTCGTGTCAAACCTTAATGAAAGCAACATGACTTTACTCATCCAGAAAAGCAATGTTATTTTAGACACGCCAAAAATTCTCCCTATCTCTTTCTTTTACTGTTATGCCAACCGACCGACATCTAAATTATGTCGGAAATAAAAAAATGAGAGAGGAACGGGAAGCGAAAATGGCGGAAAGAAACACAAGAGAGACGGAAAGCGAAAATGGCGGGAAGAGACACGAGAGAAACGAAAAGCGAAAATGGCGGGAAGAAACATAAGAAAAACGGAAAGCGAAGATGGCGGCCAACAAGAGAAAGATACGCATTCTTACCTAATTGCTCACAGTATGTTTCGCATTCTCTTCGCTAAACCGAAGTCTAGTAATTGCATTCGAACGTGCGACTACGACTAACATGTTTTTTTCTTTTTCAACTGATGATTATCACTCCTTGCTCGACGTTTGCGATTAAGCCATTGTATCTCTTCTTTTAAAGTCAGTGAATCGGATAATTTCAAACACCTTTTGGGAATCGCTTTGAAAAGACTATTTTTGAGATAAAGGGAGAGGGAGAGATCCTATTACAAATCCGATTAGGATATAACTGTGGTAAACTATCGAAGTACCTAATCAACATCAGAGAGAGAGAAAGAGATAGACAGATAGAGATAGAGAGAGAGAAAAAAAGCGGGAAAGCATACAGACAGAAACAGACATACCGAGGATGACACAGAGAAAAACAGAGAAATACAGAGAAAATGACAGGGAGAAAGAAAAAGAGAAAATAAGCTGAGTCCAAGCTGACACAATGGCGGAAGACTGACCCTCAAGAGGTGGGTGTCGTAACCTTGTAAGTCAACTGAGCAGCAGCGGCGAAGAGAACTCTCAGGGACAAACAATTTAGTTGCTACCTCTGTAACCCTTTGGCGCTGACGGAAGGAAGAATGAAAGGGAGGCTTGCGTAAGTTGGGTCTCCCTGAATAAAGGATTGCTACTGGTGGGTGGGTGGGGAGGGGGGGGGGAGACGGGGGATTGATGACGTCATGTGAGCGTCTCAGCAAAACATGACCTTGGCGGAAAACGAGGTGAAATTCAGAGCCTTTCTTAATACCTTTTTAGTGCCCGGCGAGTGAGATTACGTCTGGTTCTGTCTGGTATCAGGGACATCTTTATGTTATAGCTATCTATATATCTATAACCATATCTGTCTATATAGATATGTCTGTTTCTTTCTTTCTTTCTTTTTTCATTTCCTTCTTTTTCTTTGTGTTCACCTATTCTTTCTTGTTTTTTTATTTCTTTGCAATTGTTTCTATTATCTTAAGGTTCTCACTCTGGAAGGACATTATAAACTTAACATCTATCTCATTTACATATCTACTAGGTCTTCTATAATCTTGAATTATTCTACTCTCTTTCTTTCCCTCTTTTCAATTATCTTCTCTCTTCTGAGTTTCCTGTTTCATTCCCCCCTTTTTTCTTTTTTCTTTTTTTTTATCCATTCTCTGTTTTTTCTCCTCTCTTCGCTTTCTTTTTTGTCGCCTCTTCTTCCCTTTTCCTTTTTTTTCTTTTATTCCCTCTTTTCCTTTTTTTCTTTCCTTCTTTCCCCTCGTCCTCTCTTTCAGTTTTCGCTATTATTCGTTTCTCTTCCTGCTTTTCTCTCTTTTATCTTCTCTTTTCACTCTCTTTCTATCCTCTTTTCTTTCCCCCATTTTCCCTTTCCTCTATCAACCTTTCCAATGTCCCTCTTCCTTCCTTTTCCTCTTTCCCCCACCCTTTCCTCTTGTTTCCTCACTCTTTCCCCTCACTTTTTTTTATTCCTCTCTCCTTCCTTTTCCCCTTCCAATATCCACCTCCCTCTCCCGTTTTCCTTCGACAAGTCCTCCCCCCCCCCACCCCCACCCCTCAACACCCGAGCACTTCTGACAGCATCCCCACCATCCCTAACCCTTCCCCTACCGTTGCTATCCCCAATCCGCTCCTGACCATCCCCTCAACCCTACCCCCTCCTACCCACCCCTGCCCTATGCCCACCCAAAAGAAGGAGAATGATAGCAGTTGACGGGCGCAAGTGTTCCCTCAACGTTCCGTAGCCATCATGTCAACTGATCCCCATAATGAACCGGGCAACGGATAATCACCACGGGATTAAACATTTCACTAGGACACACCTCTTCGTCAAAACTTGCTTGCTCGGGGGAACTTTTTCATTTTAATTAATTTTGTGATGACACGGCACGCACAAGAGGTTGGTTTTCAGGCCCTGTGTGTGCCCTCAGGTCGTGTGCCGGAGGGGAGAGGGGGGGAATGTCTGTTAGGATGTGCTGGTTTTGATGTGTGGGTTTTCATTTTTTTTATGCCTTGTTTCGTGGGCCTTTGTGACGAGGTGAAGATTCCCGTATTTGTTTTTTTTTTCGTTTAGAACTCTATATCGGAGCCATTATTGTGATCATTAACATTGTTATTTCCTATTTCTTATTATTATCATCATCATCGTAATTATGATTATTGTCATTACCATTATTAGTATCACTCACTGGTTTAAGAATATTACAAACTATGTGACCATTCTCTGTTATGAAGAATAGCACTTACTGCAGTGGTGGTATGCATGTCACGATGAAAATTAGTAACTGTACAACTTTTAATATGAGCCCTCCCCTGATAACCGAATGATAAAGAACTAAATAGATGGATAACAGTTATGACGATTGAGTTGAAGTAACAATGTTAATAGTAAGAGATAAATTAACAAAAAGAGAATGTAGTTGGAGAGCACGGAAAGAGCGCAAACCTCTGCCAACGCCCAAAAATCCAATAATTTTTCAAAAATCTCTTCCCAACAGCAGACCCATTATCTGTCACATATTACGCCGGCGATGAATCCTTAAATTCGATCCAAAATCCATAGACAGATAGGATTTACCACCAAATTTCAATTAACTGGTCCCTGGAGCTCACTTTTTAATGTTCTTCACAATCTACATAACATTTGGTAACGGTAATGACAATTCCAATAATAATTATAAACGTGATAGTAAGAACGTCAATGATGACAACACAAAAAGCACCAAGAATAAACATTTCTCTATAATTATTGTCATTCTTAAACTAGAAATAATTCTGAGAGCATAAACCTCTGTCGTTAGTTTCAAGCTATCACCTCCTCTTTATCAAAGAAATCACCCTATTCTACCCCTAATATCTTCCTTAATCTACCCCAATCCCTTCCACTTTACGTATCCACAATCATCTACTTATAATCTTCCTCAAAACCGACTTCTACTGCCCCCTTAATCTACTCCAAAACATCTATTTTCTACCACAGATCTTCTTTTGATCTACTTTGAATCTACCTCTAATATCTAATCCTCTGACTTGATTCACAACCAAAATCTAATCAGCTGATCTATATATCATAGCCAACTCCCCCATAAATGACATCAAAATCAGCTGATGACTCGGTGTAAACCTAATGACAAACTAAGATAAAAAAAAAAAAGTCAACAAACAAAGTTAACAAACCAAAAAGATGCCGACCAGTTAACTAATCAACCATTAACAGCAGAAGTAATTAGGATTAAGTATTTTAAGATATCCAATAAATTATTTTTATCATACAGTTAACTCCCTAATTGATTGCACTCTTAATGTTTAATTTTCAAGGTTACTGGGACCTAATTTGTGGTATCAATTCAAGAAAAACTAAATTGTATGTTTCGATTATAGTGTGGCATTTTCCAGCTATTTATGTGTATGTGTGTGTATATATATATATATATATATATATATATATATATATATATATATATATATATATATATATATATATATATATATATTATGTATATATATTTATATATATATATATGTATATGTATATATATATATATATATAAATATATATATATATATATATATATATATATATATATATATATGTATATATATATATACATACATATATATGTATATATATATATATATATGTATATATATACATATATATATATATATATATATATTTATATATATATGTATACATATATATATATATATATATATATATATATATATATATATATATATACATATGTATATATATATGTATATATATATATATATATATATATATATATATAGTGTATACGTGTGTGCGTATGCGTGTGCGGATATATATGTGTGTGTGTGTGTGTGTGTGTGTGTGTGTGTGTGTGTGTGTGTGTGTGTGTGTGTGTGTATACACACACACACATACATATACATAGGCATATCTGTGCGTGTGCGTGTGCGTAATTGTATGACTGAAGAAAAAAAACATCTACAAGAACAGTAAAACGCAACCGCAAAAAACACAGCGAAGACAAAGAAGAAAAACAGATAGCCGCGCCATGGCACCGGAGACACGAGTATGCCAGCCAGGGTCCAAGTCAGCGCCTGGAGTCAGCACGACGTCAGTCACTGCCCATCATGCCCCCTTTCCCCCCCCTTGGCTCGAGAATTTTCTTTAGCTTCGCCGTCGTCAGTAGGTCTTTCCAGATTACGTGTTCCGGATTTCCTGTTGCTGGGCGGGAGTTCAGGGAGGGGAGAGGTAGGAGGGAGGATTTGGGTTCGTGGTTTGGGGAGTGGTGGGGGTGGTGGGGGGGTTGGTGGTGGTGGGGGGGATGGTGGTGGTGGGGGGGATGGGGGTGTTAGGGGGCGTGTTGGTGGAGGTTTTAGTGAGGGTTTTGGTGGACTGGTGTTAGTGGGGGTTTTGGTGGTGGGGGTGTTGGTGGAGGTTTTGGTGGGGATGGTGGTGGTGGGGATGTTGGTGGTGGTGGTGAAGGTGATGTTGGTGGTGTTGTTAGAAGGGGTGATGGAGAAGGTGGTATTGGTATTATTTTCGATGTTGGTGGTGTTAGGTAAGTGGAGTGTTTCTTTAGGGTGGTTTAAGGTAAATTTTCCTTTTCCCTTTTCTTTTATTTGATGGTGGTGGTGATAACAGTCCTTTTGGTGGTGGTGGTGGTAATAGTGGGAAAAGTGATGATGCTGTTGCTGGTGGTGATGAGGAGGATGATGGTGATTATTATAACGAATATAATTATTTATATAGTTCTATTAGTAAAAAGGATTGTAAGGCACTGATTACAACACTAACAACACTAATAATAAAAACATTAAAGATATGACTAATAGAAATAATAAATACTAAAATCTAAACATGTATTTCCTTCGATTACACAACACCACGAACTATAATTCAGATAACATATATCCCCCCACTCCCTCACCCCCCCTCCCTCGAATCAAAACCTCGGCCAGTGACACGGGTTCCAGCTTCAGGGTCAAGCGGCCGATGTCTCGAGGTCAAAGAATGACCCCAGACAGTCTCATTGACCATAGAGTGAGGTCACGCTGTTACCTAGTCCAAATCTCAGGGCCAAACTCCTGTCAGTTATTCAGGTATTTTGCAGTTAAGGATTTTGATGCTGGTATTTGCTGTTAAGGATATTGGTTTTGCTGTTGCTGTTGGGCCTCTGGTGTTGAGGAGCTGTTCGGAGTCGATTCTTGATTGATAGGAGAAAGAGATGTGTGTGAATTCGTGGTCTTTTGTGAGTTGAAGTGTTGGGAAGAATGGAAAGTGTGTATGTATATGTATATGTATATATATATATATATATATATATATATATATATATATATATATGTATATGTATATGTATATGTATATGTATATATATATATATATATGTATATATATATACATATATATATATATATATATATATATATATATATATGTATATGTATATGTATATATATATATATATATATATATATATATACATATATACATATATATATATATATATATATATATATATATATATATATATATATATATATATATATGTGTGTGTGTGTGTGTGTGTGTGTGTGTGTGTGTGTGTGTGTATATATATAAATGTATATATATATATATATATATATATATATATATATATATATATATATATATATATATTTATATATATGTACATATATATATATATATATATATATATATATATACATATATATACATATACACATATGTATACATATATGTATATATATATACAAATATGTATATATGTATATATGTATATACACACACACACACACACACAGACACACACACACACACACACACACACACACATATTGATATGTGTGTGTGTGTATGTTAAGTGTCATCTGTAGTTAGTACGTATGCATGCATGCGGGAGAATGTATATACATACCTATCCCTCAATCTCACGTCATAATACGCATGACACCAACATTATTAAAAAAATTAATAAAACAAAAGCCAGAGAAAGAGAACAAAAGAAACACAGAACGAAAGGAGGAAAAACGCCACGATAAAAGCCATATCAAAGAGTTGACGGAGAACACGAGACCCGGACACATACCATAGTGTGTGTGACGAAACCCACAGGAAATATCAGCAGCTCTGCGTCACACCTTCGCTTGCAGGCTACGTGGTGACGTGTTGCATGGAGTTATCAACATTGGTGTAAGGTGCACACTTGTCAAAAAAAAAAAAAAAAAAAATTGGTATGAGAATTATTTACATTAGTATGATGTTAAGATAAGTATGCCATATATATATATATATATATATATATATATATATATATATATATATATATATATATATATATATATATATATAGTATGATTCTTATTGATATTAATATAATATTAACTTTAGCATACTATAACTTTAACATGTACAAGTTTAGCATTGGCGTAATATGCACAATAAATGATACTTATTAGATAGTAAAAATATTAACGTCAGTATACCATTAATCAACATTAAAATAACCCACGCAATTGTTTACAATTATCAGTATAACACGAAATAACATAATTGCTAACTAATCGCTTCATAATTATGATGATAATATTGATAACAAAAATAATCAAAATATTCACTATGAGGATAATGGTAACCATACTGATTGCACTAATAACAACAATAATGGTAATAACAACAATAATGATAAGGATAATAATTATAACGATAAAGATAATAGTAATAATGATAGTAATAATAGTATCATTATCAGCATTATTACCATTATCATCATTATCATTCCATTCTCATGATCTATAGATACTCTAAAGAATAAACAAAAACAACAACAACAGATCAGACTAAACCCATACCCCCCTCCCCCCCCTAAAAAAAAAAAAAAAAAAAAAAAAAAAAAAAAAAAAAAAAAAAAAAAAAAACACGCCAGAGAGAATCCGTCTTCTTGAAACTGCCGATTAAACTCTGCTGATTGCCATCGTGTGGAGACCTGCAACATCCTTAATGCACATGCTTGTCACATATGCAACACTTCAATGTACTTCCGTCGAGTCGTGTCTCCACTTAAGTCTTATTTCCGGCTCGCGTTGACGTCTGCAATATTATCTTTTTTCTTTCCTTTTTTCCTTCTTACGTATGGATGTCTTTTCAAAAATAGAAAGAAAAGTGGGAAATCGTTTTGGTATGTGAAATTTGGTTGATAAATGAAGAAGAAAAATTGTGTTTGGTTTGATATATAACAGGTAAGTGAGATAGATTAGTTATCTTTACGATTTTTGGTTTTGAACAGGTATCGTATTTAGTTTAATCTTTTGCGCTGGTTTGCAGTCGATTCGTTCTTGTTTATAATTCTTCTTCTTTTCCCATATGGTTTATATTTCCCAATGTCTTTATGAACCTAATAAGCCAAGATTTATATCACGGAGATAACCTGTTCTCCTATCAAGCACAAAGAAATCAACCTAAAACAAGCACATAAAAGATATATCTACAAATTTATTACTATTAGTTGTCATCCCGTGAACAACAACGAATACTCCATGCTGATAAAAATAAACAGAAAATACGCGGGTAGCGCAAGACGATTAACAACTCCGTAATCACTTCACAAACCATAAACGCACGCAGTAATCTCACGCCTTTACCTTTACTATGTACATCGGCATACGAGAGGGGGAGTATATAGGGCTATCAGGAATTTAAAAAGATAAAAAAAAAGAGAGAGAGAGAGACAAGATTTTTAAAAAAGGCCAAAGAAAAAAAAAGAAGAAGACACACCCGCGCATAATAAGCCATAAAACAAAAGCGAATCGACCACGCGCGAAACACGGCCAAGCGAATCTCGACCTTGAGGCACGATCTTCTGCGGTCCCTTATCGCGGCGGGCGATCGAGAAAGAGAGAGAACCAGAGACGAGTTAGCGAGCGTGGCGGGCGCCTCGCGGGCCGTGACGCCGTAACAATCTCATGCTTTGACTCCGAGGACCTCCGGAGAGAGGGGGAGGCGGTGGTGGGGGGGGGGGGAGGAGGAGGAGGAGGAATACGAAGGGAGGGAGGGAGGTGGGAGGAAAAAGAGGAGGAGGGAGGTGAAGATACAGGGAAGGAAGGGAGAGGGTGGGAGGGAGATGAGGAGGAGAGGGAGTGAAGGGAGGGAGTGAAGTTGGAGGAAAAATAGGAGGAGGGAAGGTGAAGATACAGGGAAGGAAGGGAGAGGGTGGGAGGGGGATGAGGAGGAGGGGGAGTGAAGAGAGGAAGGGAGGGAAAGAGGTGGGAGGAAAAAGAGGAGGAGGAAGGGGAAGATACAGGGAAGGAAGGGAGAGAATTGGGAGGGGGATGAGGAGGAGGGGGAGGGAAGAGAGGAAGGGAGGGAAAGAGGTGGGAGGAAAGAGAGGAGGAGGGAAGGGAAGATATAGGGAAGGAAGGGAGTGGGTGGAAGGGAGATTAGGAGGAGAGGGAGTGAAGGGAGGGAGTGAAGTTGGAGGAAAAATAGGAGGAGAGAAGGGGAAGATACAGGGAAGGAAGGGAGAGGGTGGGAGGGGGATGAAGATGAGGGAAGTGAAGAGAGGAAGGGAGGAAGAGAGGTGAGAGGAAAAAGAGAAAGAGGGAGGGGAAGATACAGGGAAGGAAGGGGATAAAGAGGAAGGGGAGTGAAGGGAGGAAGGGAGGGAGAGAGGTGAGAGGAAAAAGAGAAAGAGGGAGGGGAAGATACAGGGAAGGAAGGGGATAAGGAGGAGGGGGAGTGAAGAGAGGAAGGGGGGAAGAGAGATGAGAGGGAAAAGAGAAAGAGGGAGGAGAAGGTACAGGGAAGGAAGGGAGTGGGTGGGAAGGGAATGAGGAGAAGGGGGAGTGAAGGGAGGAAGGGAGGGAGAGAGGTGGGAGGAAAAAAAGGAGGGGAAGATACAGGGAAGGAAGGGAGAGGGTGGGAGGGGGATGAGGAAGAGAGGAATGAGGGGAGGGAGTGAAGTTGGAGGAAAAAGAGGAGGAGGGAGGAGAAGATACAGGGAAGGAAGGCAGAGGGTGGGAGGGGGATGAGGAGAAGGAGGAGTGGAGAGAGGAAGGGAGGAAAAAGAGAAAGACGGAGGAAGAGATACAGGGAAGGAAGGGAGAGGGTGGGAGGG
>BOPN01002432.1:177500-180000 GCA_017312705.2 Penaeus japonicus
TGGATGGGTGGATAGGGTAGTGGATAGGTGGATAGGTGGATGGATAGGGTAGGTGGATGGGTGGATAGGTGGATGGGTGGATAGGGTAGTGGATGGGTGGATAGGGTAGTGGATAGGTGGATGGGTGGATAGGTACGGGTGGGTGGATGGGTGGATAGGGTAGTGGATAGGTGGATGGGTGGATAGGTGGATGGATAGAGTAGTGGCTGGGTGGATACGTGGATGGATAGAGTAGTGGATGGGTGGATGGGTGGATAGGTGGATAGGGTAGTGGATGGGTGGATAGGTGGATAGGGTAGTGGATGGGTGGATAGTTGGATGGGTGGATAGGTGGATAGGGTAGTGGATGGGTGGATAGTTGGATGGGTGGATAGGTGGATAGGGTAGTGGATGGGTGGATAGGTGGTTGGGTGGATAGGTGGATGGATAGGGTAGTGGATGGGTGGATAGGTGGATAGGTGGACGGATAGGGTAGTGGATGGGTGGATAGGTGGATGGGTGGAAGGGTGGATAGATAGATGGATAGAGGGTGATAGATTTGATGAATAGATAATTACATATAGATGGATGTAGAGAAGAATAGAACATAGATGTGAATGACAAAAAAAGAAAGAAAAATAAAACTGATATTTAAAAAACTCAATAAAGTATTTTCAAAAGTAAAGTCGTGTTTAGAAAGTTGAATAAAGGCATATAAGTAAATCAGATTTTTGTGGTTGTAAAAATATGTGATACGATATTGAGTAAAAATATAGATTTAATGAAAAATCAATTGATATATGATATGATAATTAAAAATAAAGGAAGAAAAATAATATAAGAGCGAAGAGGCAGGTAAATAGAGAGATGAAAAAGGAGAGAAAAGTAAGAGAAAGTAAAGAAGGGAGTAAGAAGCCTCAGCTGGTGAGAGGAGAGTGAGGGGAAGTGAATGGGGGAGGGGATGTGGATGAGGAGGGGAGGGGGTAAGAGAGAGGGGTTTGGTGGGGGTGGGGAGAGAGAGGGGGAAGGGGTGGGGGTAAGAGAGAGGGGTGTGGAGGGGGTGGGGGTAAGAAAGAGGGGGAGGGAGGGTTGGAGGGGGAAGGGAGTGAGGAGAGGAGAGAGAGAGGGGGGAGGGAGGGTTGGAGGGGGAAGGGAGTGAGGAGAGGAGAGAGAGACAGGGGGAGGGGGGGTTGGAGGGGGAAGGGAGTGAGGAGAGGAGAGGAGAGAGAGAGAGAGGGGGGGAGGAGGAAGGGGAGGGGAGGGAGGGCGTCCGCAGCGGTACTGATGAAAGCGTCACAACAGCCTCGGGAGAGCGCTCTTTCCACTGACAAATAGCCGACAACTGTAGTCGTGTTCTGGCTCGACCGCCTTGCTCTGCCCGTCTGCTCGTCTGCTCGTCTGCTGCTGTTAGTTCTGCTCCCGGCCTGCTCCCTCTCGCCTCTGCTTCTACTTTTGCCTTTTCTCTCACGGATGATCTAACTCCATTACTTGTAAATGGTTGGTTGGTATAACCGGTTGAGCTGTTGACACCTTCTAATACTGGCCGTGTTGTTAATTTAAGGGTAAATTGGGCGTTGCCTCGTAATGGCGGAGGAGTTTTTCTCTCACTGTTTATTCTTTTTTTTTTTTTTTTTTGTCTCCCTTGCTTCCTCTTCCTCCGCCTCTCTCTCTCTCATCTCTATTTCTATTTCTATTTCTATCTCTCAATCTCTCTCTCATCTCTATTCCTATCTCTATCTCTCTCAATCAATCTCTCTCTCTCTCATGTCTATTTCTCACCTGATAGCAAATGTCTTTCGACCCTTCCCTCTGGTGGCGACTCTGTCTATTAAGGCTTTCCTCAGTGTCTGTGACAGCCACATCTCTCATGTCTGCGGGGTTTTGCCAGCTTCTGTCTCTCGCCGTGTTCAGGGGCTACGTATTACAGCTGGTTTTATTATCTGTTATATGCTGTGACGGTTTCATTGGCTCTTACACGGCACACAAGCTGGTTGGTCTAACTACCTCGTTTTTACTGGGCTAACTACACTTAACATTAAATCTAGTGCCGATAACAATGCAACAATCTCCATTCTATCTGTCAGCATACTGCGCTTACTGATGGTCTATGCAGTGGAGTCATTTGTTTCAATTATCTGCTCTTGCAAGATGTATGGTTGGCTCGTTCGTTGCAAGAGAGAGGCATTTTGTCAAGGACTCAAAGTGTAACGTAAAATAAACATGAAGTTTATTGTTTTGCAGGAAGAGGAAGAAGGAAGAAAATAAATAGTGTTGTTTAAGAGATTAGATTAAAAAAAAAGAACGTTGGGAAAGATACATAGACATTTTATTTGAGGAATGCGAATACAACTTAGAAGAGCACAGGTGACATGTCATTATTTGTTCTAATTAATGTCATCTGTGCACTAATCTCACAGGAATCTCCTCCCAGAGTAACGCACGTTAATCCAGTCAAACAGTCGTAAGAAACTTCTTCTTTTTAATATCACGTCTCATTTGAGTTACTGGAAGGAAAACGTCG
>BOPN01002432.1:187500-190000 GCA_017312705.2 Penaeus japonicus
ATCAGACTGTACTCTCCTTCATTCAGGCTGCAACCTCCTCCTATAAGACTGTACCCTCCTCCTATTAGACTGTACCCTCCTCCTATCAAGCTGTACTCTCCTCCTACTAGACTGTACCTTCCTTCTATCAGACTGTATGTTCTTTCTATCAGACTGTACCCTCCTCTTCTCAGACTGTACTTTCTTTCTATCAGACTACCTTCTCTTATCAAACTGTACCTTCCTCTTATGAGGAAAGTACCCTCCTCCTATCAGACTGTACTGTACCCTTCCCCCCTCCAATAAGACTATACCCTCCTCTTATAAGACTGTACCCTCCTCCTCTCAGATTGTACTGTACCCTTCCCCCCTCCAATAAGACTATACCCTCCTCTTATAAGACTGTACCCTCCTCCTATCACTGTACCCTCCTCCTATCAGATTGTACCATACATCACAAGAAAAAGTGTACCACCCAGAGGAAAGAAGGCCGTTCGGGTTGACTTAAAAGGCAAAGGAAGAGACAGATAACTTGTTTTACCAGCCTGTCTGTTTGGGTGTTTTGGATTCATCTGTGAGGGATGATTTTCACACGGTGAGGATATGGGGATATGGGCGTGCGGTGGGCGGAGTGGTAATGAGGGGAGAAGGGGGGGGGGGGGGGGGGGGGGGGGGGGGGATTACATTAGTGGGAAGGAAGAAGAGGGGAATGTGGGAGAGAGAGAAAGAGAGTGAGTGAAAGAGAAAGAGGAGACAACCAACAACACTTATCATAATAGATGTACCGACAAGACAATGCCACCAGAATCCCCCTTCCGGCTAAAACAAAAGGAAAGAAAACGAACAGCTGAAATGGGGAAGACTAAAAAAAAAAAAAGGAAAACCATTATGGTAGATAATACTTTACACTCATAACAGTCACGCGTGTCACTTACACACCTCATAGAACGCTAATTATCCATATGTAAACAGATAAAAGAAATGTACTCCACACCTACCCTCTTTTTGTCTCCTTTTCGTTCTCCCATTTTTTCTCCCATCCCTCCCCTTCCCCCTTTCGCCCCCCCCCCCTACCTCCCTTCCTCTTCCGCCATCCCTCATTTTCCCCTTTAACCATCTACCCTCTTCCATCACGTTACTTGTTCCTCCTTCAACCTCCCCTCTCAATTCGACCGCTATTTCACTCGATCTAGTCATTCTCTCTCTCTCTCTCTCTCTCTCTCTCTCTCTCTCTCTCTCTCTCTCTCTCTCTCACTCTCTCTCTCTCTCTCTCTCTCTCTCTCTCTCTCTCTCTCTCTCTCTCTCTCTCTCTCTCTCTCTCTCTCTCTCTCTCTCTCTCTCTCTCTCTCTCTCTCTCTCTCTCTTTTATAGTCTTGTCTTCTGTTAAACCCGACACTTCCTTGCTACCAATCCACTCCCCTCTCTACCCCTCCACTATTCCCCTTTTCCTTCCTTCCACGTCTTCCCTCTCCTTCTATCCTCTCCATGCTTCTTTCTCTCTCTTCCTTCCTCTTCTCCTCCCCTTCGTTCTCCCTCTCCCCCTCTCCCACTCTCTCTTCCTCTCCTTTCACTCTCCGTCCCTCCCTCCTCTCCTACCACTACCCTCCCCTTCTATCCTCTCCTCCCCTCTCCCTCCCTCCCTCTCTTCCTCTCCTCCCCTTCACCCTCCCTCCCTCCCTCCCTAACACGCCGAAACTGCCATGAGGTTTCGCTCGACACTCTAATTAATCATGAGGACAAAGGTGTTACGCCTTCTCTCCTTAGCCTCTTCCTTCCTTCCTTTCTTCCTTCTTTTCTCGTCTCTTCCTTGTCTCTTCTTCCCCTCGTTTGCGTTTCCATCGCCCCTTTTCACTCCTCTCTCGCTGTTTGATATTTCTGATGAACGTCTGCATTTCTTTTCTTTTACCTATTTAACCCACTTTGTGATGCGATTAATCTATGAAATATTCATATGCTGCTTAGTGTCTTTCGCCATCTTTTTATGAATTATTTTAATTCCCGTAAAAATTTAAAATATCACTTACACACACACACACACACACATACACACACACACACACACACACACACACACACACACACACACACACACACACACATATATATATATATCAATGCATATATGCGTATACACATTTATCTTTGTATTTGAATACATTTAACTACAGGCATAGATATGTAAACATATACGCATAATCAATAAACTAATGAATGAATACATCAATCAATATATACATATCGCTATATATATAAACATTGTGTGTATATATGTATGTATGTATGTATGTATGTATGTATGTATGTATGTATGTATGTATGTATGTACATATGAATATGCGACATCACAATCGGAATTCTTATTATAATTATTACATAATCACAATCATCCTTATTATTTTAATCATACTCTTCATATTTTTTTTACCATTAATGTCATCATTTTCTTCCTGATTACTAATATCATCATCCTTCTCTTTTATAAAAAAAAAATATATATATATATATATATGATAGCTATTTT
>BOPN01002432.1:205000-207500 GCA_017312705.2 Penaeus japonicus
TAATATCTCTCTATCTCTCTCTCTCTCTTTCTCTCTCATTTTCTCTCAATCTTGCTATTTTGGATTTTTTTCTCGAACTCCATCGCGGTTTGTGGAGAAGGAGGAGGAAGAGAAATAAGAGAAGGAGGAGGAGAACTAAGAGAAGGAGGAGGGGAAGGAAAAGAAGATGGAACAGAAGGATGAGTAGAAGGAGAACTAGGAGAAGGAGGAAGAGGAGAAAGGAGGGGAAGGAGGAGAGGAAGGAGGAGGAGAGGGAGGAAGAGGAGGGGATGGAGGAGGGGAGGAAGGAAGAGGAGGAGGAGAGGAGGATTAGGAGGAGGAGGGGAGGAGAAGTCTAAAAGCCTTCATATCAGTCCATCATTATCTTCCTCCATCTCCTCCGCCATCATCATCTCCTCCTTCTAATCTTCCTCTTCCATCTCCCTTCTCCTCACTCCTTCACCTCCCTTTACTCCTTCTTCTATTCTTCTTTCATCTACTTTCTCCTCCTTTTTTTTACCAACTCATCTACCATCTCTTCCTCTTCCTCCTCCTCCTCTTTCTTATTCTTATTCTCCTCCTCCTCCTCCTCCTCCTCTTCCTTATTCTTCTCCTCTTAATACTACTACTAGTCCTCCTCATCTTTTCCCTCCTCCTCCTCCTCCTCCTCCATCTCCTCCTCCCCACCTTCTCCTCTACCTTCTCCTCCTCCTTATTCTTATTCATCTCCTTTTCCATCTTTCCTCTCCTTCCCCTCCATTTCCTTCTCTAAATCCTCCTCCTCTACCTCCTCCTCCTCCTCCTCCTACTTCTTCCCCTCCATCTCCTCCTCCTCCTCCTTCTTCCCCTCCATCTCCTCCTCCTCCTCCTCCTCCTCCTCCTACATCTCCTCCTCCTCCTCCTCCTCCTCCTCCTCCTTCCCCTCGTCTCTCCTGGCTAGCATCATCCAGTGGTTCGCGTAAGTGATTCTGACGCTGATGCTTCGGGCAAAAGCAAGTCAGTGCTGACGGGAGAAGAGGCAGGGGGGGAGGGAGAAGAGGCAGGGGGGAGGGAGAGGGGGGAGTGGGAGTGGGAGTGAGGGGGAAGGGGAGAGGAGGGGGAAGGAGAGGAGGGGGAGGGGAAGGGGAGTGAGGAATAGTAGTGGGAGGGAAGAAGATTTAGAGGATGGGAAGGGGAAGAGGGGGAAGGGGAGGGGAGTGGGAGTGAGGAAGAGGAGTGAGAGAGGAGAAAATTTAGGGGAGGAGAAGGGGAGGGGTGAAGGGGAGGGGAAGGGGGAGGGGAAGAGGCAAGAGCAAAGATATAGGGAAGAGGGAGAGAGGAAGAGCAAATGAGAGGAAAAAGAAAAGAGAGAGGCGACAAGTTATAAAAGAAAAAAAAGGGAAAAGAGAAGAGAGAGAGAAGAAGAGCGAGGGAGATGAGAAAGGGAAGAAAGGGAAGGGGAAAGGGGGGAGGGGAGATGGAGAATACATGTCCTGTCTCCGTTCACTTCAGTTGGTGATACTTGGAGTGACTGGGAGTGTGATAATGGTGCTCGCCTCAGAGTGAATGACGACACGCGCAGTTGCACTCACGTTCTCATAGACGCATCTTCTGAGTGAGAAGGAGCGAGGCAGACAGACAGACAGAGAGAGAGGGAGAGAGAGAGAGAGAGAGAGAGAGAGAGAGAGAGAGAGAGAGAGAGAGAGAGAGAGAGAGAGAGAGAGAGAGAGAGAGAGAGAGAGAGAGAGAGAGAGAGAAAGAGAGAGAGAGAGAGTAAAATTTGTAAGCTTTTTAAAGTGAAACTTGTCACCAAAAGAGAGAGAGAGAGAGAGAGAGAGAGAGAGAGAGAGAGAGAGAGATAGTGTATAATTTGTAAGCTTTTTAAGATGCAACTTGTCACCAAAAAAGAAGAGAGAGAGAGAGAGAGAGAGAGAGAGAGAGATAGATAGAGATAGGTAGATAGATAGATAAATAGAGAGAGAGAGAGAGAGAGAGAGAGAGAGAGAGAGAGAGAGAGAGAGAGAGAGAGAGAGAGAGAGAGATAGTGTATAATTTGTAAGCTTTTTAAGGTGCAACTTGTCACCAAAAAAGAAGAGAGAGAGAGAGAGAGAGAGAGAGAGAGAGAGTTAATTAGATAGATAGATAGATAGGTAGATAGATAGATAAATAGAGAGAGAGAGAGAGAGAGAGAGAGAGAGAGAGAGAGAGAGAAAGAGAGAGAGAGAGAGAGAGAGATAGATATATATATATAGAGAGAGAGAGAGCAAGGACGTTGAAAGAGAGACGTCTGAAGTTGCAATCGTTTTTGTCTCCATTAAAGCACTCCATCTTCGTGCAATTTTGATAAGATATATTTGGTTTCATTTGTTGCAATTTCTGATTTGCTGGATCTGCTGTTTCTCTTTGTTTATTGTTTTGTATCATTGTGATCAGCATTACTCACCATCATTATCATTATCATTGTTGCTGTTGTTGTCATTGTTAACATTATTGTTATTGTTACTACTATTATCATTGTCATCATTATCATTATCAATACTAT
>BOPN01002433.1:0-15000 GCA_017312705.2 Penaeus japonicus
GAGAGAGAGAGAGAGAGAGAGAGAGAGAGAGAGAGAGAGAGAGAGAGAGAGAGAGAGAGAGAGAGAGA
The DNA here is from genome assembly GCA_017312705.2 of Penaeus japonicus. Lineage (NCBI taxonomy): Eukaryota > Metazoa > Arthropoda > Malacostraca > Decapoda > Penaeidae > Penaeus > Penaeus japonicus. Next base: position 69 of record BOPN01002433.1, read on the forward strand.
GAGAGAGAGAGCAGTCTTATCTAAGATTTATGCTAATTACCCTCTATATGAATGAAATATCTATGATTTTTTTTCTCCTCCTCCTTCTTTTTCTCCTAACCTCATTTCCCCTCCTCTCCCCTCCCTTTTCTTTCCTTTCGTTCCTCGCCCCCTTACCTCTTTCTTTATCCTACTAGTCTCTCCCTCTCAACTTTTTCATTTAATTAATCTTTCTCTCTTTCTCTCTCTTAATCTTTCTCTTTTAACCGCTGTCTTCCTTCCCTCTTTCTCTCTTAACTCTTGCATTTACCTAACTTTCCTTCCCTCTCCTCCTCTCCCCTTCCCTCCATCTGCTCCTCTTTTCCTTGACTTTCTCTTTACTCTTCTCTCTCTCTCTCTCTCTCTTTCTCTCTCTCTCTCTCTCTCTCTCTCTCTCTCTCTCTCTCTCTCTCTCTCTCTCTCTCTCTCTCTCTCTCTCTCTCTCTCTCTCTCTCTCTCTCTCTCTCTCTCTCTCTCTCTCTCTCTCTCTCTCTCTCTCTCTCTCTCTCCAACTCCATCTCCATCTCCATCTTCTCTTTCTCCTTCTCCTCTTTCTCCTTCTCCTCTTTCTCCTTCTCCTCTTTCTCCTTCTATCCTTCTCCTTCTCTCTCTCCTTCGCCTTCTCTCTCTCTCTCCCCCCCCCCTCTCTCTCTCTCTCTCACACACACACACCCACCTCTCAGACATCCCTCACTCCAGCCTCTCGTTCACCCCCCTCTCTCTCTCCCACCTCTCGCTCATCTCACTCACTCACTCACTCACTCACTCACTCTCTCTCTCTCTCTCTCTCTCTCTCTCTCTCTCTCTCTCTCTCTCTCTCTCTCTCTCTCTCTCTCTCTCTCTCTCCCCTCTCTCTCTCTCTCTCTCTCTCTCTCTCTCTCTCTCTCTTTCTTTCTCTCTCTTTCTCTCTTTCTTTCCTTCTTTCTCTCTCTTCTCTCTCTCTCTCTTCTCTCTCTCTCTCTCTCTCTCTCTCTCTCTCTCTCTCTCTCTCTCTCTCTCTCTCTCTCTCTCTCTCTCTCTCTCTCTCTCACATCCCTCAAACCAGCCTCTTGCTCACCCCCTCTATCTCCCTCTCTCCCCCCACCGCGCGCTCATCTCACTCACTACTCTCTCTCTCTCTCCTTCTCAGTGGAAGACAACCCGCCCGAGTGCTCGAGGCTGAAGGGCGAGCTCGACGGCCTCCACGCCGAGGAGAAGCACCTTGCCGTCGAGTCCATGAAGGTGCAGAAGGAGCAGGAGATTCGGGCGCTGAAGCAGTCGTGGGAACTTCGGCAGGAGGAGATGACTAAGGAGGTGAGAGGGGTGAGGGGGTGTGGGTGTGGGGGATGGGGGGGTAGAGGGATAGGGGGGAGGGTGAGGGATAGGGGGTATGGGTGGGTTGGGGGGATTTTTTTTTTATTTTATTTTATTTTTTTTTATTAAATGATCTTTAGAAATTGTGGTCAAGGAGGTGATATGAGGAGAAATTAGTTTTTTTTTTTCATTTTTTTTAGACTCGTAATTGATCTATTGTTTTGTCATATTTACACACAAACAATTGCACGCCCACAAATTTCCAGCCTACACACTTCTCTCACCACTTAATCACCCACTTATTCCCCCTCTTATTCCCCCCTCTTATTCCCCCTCTTATTCACCCTCTTATTCCCCCTTCTCACCCTCCAAGATTTCAACGCTGAAGGACAGCCTGACGGAGAAGGACGCCTACTACCACAAGGAGATGGAGAACATGAGGACCATAGCCGACCGCGACCTGTGGGAACTCCGCCGAAAGTACCAGTTGGACGAGAAATCATGGACGCAGATTGAAAACTTGCAGGAGAAGCATAGGGAGGAGATGGGTGAGTCTTCTGATGGGTGGGGGGTGGGTGGTGGGTGGTGTTGGGTGGTGATTGGGTGGGTGAGTGGTGGGTGAGTTGTGGGGGTGAGTGGTGGGTGGTTGGGTGAGTGGTGGGTGAGTGGTGGGGGTGATTGGTGGTGTTGGGTAAGTGGTTGGATGGGTGGGAGTGATTGGCGGTGGTGAGTGGAGGGTGAGTGGTGGTGATTCATGGTGTTGAGTGGTGGTAGGTAGGGTATATGGATGTGTTAGTGGGTGGGTGTGCTGTGTGAGTGTGTGTGTGTGTGTGTAGATTGTAGAATTGTGATAATGTGTATGTATATATATATATATATATATATATATATATATATATATATATGTATGTATATATATATATATATATATATATATATATATATATATATATATATATATATACACTGAATGTCAGAGAAATATGAGAAACAGAGAATCCAAATGAAATACAAAATCAGATCAATCATTCAATGAAACAAAATTGCAATTCCTGACGAAAGAAAGAAAGACAAAGAAACAAAGAAAAAACAAAAACAAAAACAAAAATCAAAATAATAATCTTCCAAAAATTTACCCTCCCCCTTTCCATAACCATCTTTCCTCCGCCACGCACTCCTTCTCCAACCCTCTTCCTTTCTCTCTCTCTCCTCTCCACATTCCCCCTCAACAACCCCCCTCCCTCCCATCAATCAATCTATTCCACTTTCAATACCCTCCATCAACCCCCATACCCCCATACCCCCAGACCGCCTTCGAGAGGAACACGAAGAGCGCGTGAAGGAGCTGGAAGCTCGACTGAACGCGGCCACCTGCCAGCTGCCTGACGATGACGCAAGAGTCCAGCTGAGAAGATGTGTACAAGGATCTCAGGTGGAGCATCTGACTGAACAGCAGACGCTCAGCATGGGTGAGTGGCGAGAAGAGAAGGAGAAGGGGGAGGGAAGGAGAGGGAGAGGGAGGGAGCGAGTGGGAGGGATGGATGAATGGATGGAGGGAGGAGTAGGAGTGAGGGAGGGAGGGAAGGAGAGGGAGGGAGGGAGGGAGGGAGGGAGGGAGAGGGGGGGGAGAGGGAGGGACTGAAGAAGAGGGAGGTAGGGAAGACGGAGGGAAGAAGAGGGAAGATGAGGATGGGAGAGAGAAGGGGAAGGAGGTAGAGAAGGAGAAGGAGGGAGGGAAGAGAGAGGGAAGAGAAGAGGATGAAGTTGGGAGAGAGGGAAGAGAGAGAGAAGAAGAAGAAAGGAGAGAAGGAGAAGAAAAGAGAAAAGGTGAGGGAAGGAGATAAATAGAGGAGAAGAGTAATAGAAGGGAGAAAAAGAGGGACAGAGAGAGTGAGAAGAAAGGAGAGATGGCGAGGGAGGGAGGAAAGAATAGGGAAGAAGAGATAAGAGGGAGGGAGAGAGAAAGAGAAGGAGAAGGAAGGGGAAAAAAGGGAGAAATGAGGAAGGATGGGTAAGTGGCGAGAGGAAAAGGAAATGAGAAAGAGAAGGAAGGAGAGAAGAAGAGGATGAGAGTGAAGGAGAAAAAAAGAGGAGGAGAAGGAAGAAGAGGGAGAGGGAAAGGGTAGGGAGGTGGTGGATAGGAGGACGGAAAATAGAATAAGGTAGTAGAATAACGGGAGAGAAAAGAAGGAGGAGGGAAAGAAAGAGTAGGAGAGGGTTAGAGAGAGAAGAGGGCGAAAGGGAATTAGACGGAGAACGAGGAGGAAAGGGAGAAAAAGGTGAGGGAGAATGTTAAAGAGGATGAGGAGGCGAGAGATAAGGGGGGAGAAAAGAGAAAGGAGAGAGAGAAGAAAGAGAGGAAGAAGGAGAAGGAGAAAGAGGATGAGGAGGCGAGAGATAAGGGGGGAGAAAAGAGAAAGGAGAGAGAGAAGAAAGAGAGGAAGAAGGAGAAGGAGAAAGAGGAGGAGAAGGAGAAAGAGAAAGAGAAAGAGAAAGAGAAGGCGAAGGAGAGAGAGAAGGAGAAGGATAGAAGGAGAAAGAGGAGAAGGAGAAAGAGGAGAAGGAGAAAGAGAAGATGGAGATGGGAGATGAAGCAGAGAGAGAGAGAGAGAGAGAGAGAGAGAGAGAGAGAGAGAGAGAGAGAGAGAGAGAGAGAGAGAGAGAGAGAGAGAGAGAGAGAGAAGGAGAGAAAGAGAGAGAGAAAAGAAAGAGAAAGTAGTGACCAAAGACAGATGAAAAAAGAAAAGAAAAAAAAGTCACAACCAAAATACCCCAAATAGCTAAACAAATGAATACATAAATAAACCCAGAAAAAAAACACCTAACTAAAAAAAAAAAAAAAAAAAAAAAAAAAAAAAAAAAAAAAATACACACACACACACACCATCGCAACTCACCTCTTCTTCTTCTTCTCCCCCCCTCCCCCCATCCCCCCTACCAGAGAGACTACGTGAGGAGTTGGAAGCCGAGAAATTCCGTGCCGTAGAGGAGGCGAGGGTGCTGGTATCGAAGCATCTGGAATACGTGAACGCCACACTTAGGGAACAGCTCACTGAAGCCGTTACTAGTAATAACATTGTGAGTGTTATTATGTGTTTATTTTTTGTTGTTGTTGTTTTTGTTGTCGTTATTAGGATAATGATAATGATGATAATGTTGTGAGTGTTGTTATGTGTTATTTTTTGTTGTTGTTGTTATTTTTTTTTGTTATTATTAGGGTTATTTTTTATTGTTGTTGTGATCCTTTTGTATATTTTTTATTGTTATTATTATTATTTTTATCATCATTATTATTTTCATTATCATTATTGTTATGCTCTGTTGTTGTATGTTCGTTTTGTCCAACAATGTTTATCAAGTGAGCCGTCTATATATTTCTGAAGGTATGTGTTTTTCTATGTATGTGTCTTTTATTTTGTCTTCGATGGCGTGTAATTAAAACTTGGATAAAAAACAAGAATTTAATTGCAACGCAGTAACTCTCCTTCTCCCATTGCCAGAACGTGAGACAATTGCAAGATCTCATTACGTAACAAAAACAGCTTGTATATATTTGTTCTGCCTATCTTGTTTTCACTTATTTGTTTTTGTGTCTGTGTTTATTGTGAATGTTTGTTTGTATGTGTGTGTGTGTGTGAATGTGTGTGTGTGTGTGTTCTGTCTATCTTGTTTTCACTTATTATTATTATTTTTTGTCTACATTTCTTGTGTGTGTGTGTGTGTGTGTGTGTGTGTGTGTGTGTGTGTGTGTCTGTGTATGTGTGTGTGTGTGTGTGTGTGTGTGTGTGTGTGTGTGTGTGTGTGTGTGTGTGTGTGTGTGTGTGTGTGTGTGTGTGTGTCTGTGTATGTGTGTGTGTGTGTGTGTGTGTGTGTGTGTATGTTCTGTCTATCTTGTTTTCACTTATTATTATTATTTTTTTGTCTACGTTTCTTGTGTGTATCTTCCCCGCTCTCCATCTCACTAATGCCCCCCCCCCCCCCGCCTCTCCCACAGTACCGACAGGAGAGCGAAGCCATGCGCATGGCCCTTCAGCGGCGCGAGGAAGTGATCCAGAGCCTGGAGGAAGACATGGCCAAGCTCAAGGCAGAGTATGGCCTCAACAAGACTCCCTCTCACCCTCACTACATGGCCTCCCAGAGCTCCCTGGCCTCCTCCAACGACTCCAGCAGCTCCTCCTCTTCCTCCAGTAACTCCCAGGACCGCGTCAGCCTGTCCGAGTCCATAGGGGCGTCGGCAGACAGTCAGGAAGAGACGCCTAAATCGGGGTAAGTCTCCAGACCTTCGGTGTCTTCCGTCTGTTTATGTTCATTGTCTTCATTTTTTTTTCTTCTTCTTTTTTTCTTCTTATCTCATTTTTCTTTGTGTCATTTGTTTCGATGTTAGATCTCAGTTCTTAGATTTTTTTTGATTTTTTTAATCTGTTTATATGCGTTTGTTGCATATGTGTAATAGCGCCTGTTAATATTTGAAGAGATGCATAGATGTGTTTATATAGAGTGAATCGGCTGGAAAGATTAATGCTCAGAAATAACGCGCCAGACGTTGCGATTGTAATTATTATTATTATTATTATTATTATTATTATTATTTTTATTCTTGCAGTATACACGAATTGCTAATAATGCGTGCTTCTCATATCCTGCAAGCAACCGATGTGTAATCTTGCGCTGTTTGTTAATAGATCCCTAAATGCTTTTTCATGCCTTTATTTTCAATTATTTATCAATATATTTATTATGCTTTTGATGGCACTACTAAAATTATATGATTTTCCGTTTTTGTTAATGTTTTAGAACAAAAAAAGAATTATTATGTCGTACTCAACGCTCCAAAATAATACATTATATTCTATGTGAATATGATCATTATCAATTCAAAAAATGCAACTCACGTTTACCGTAATTAAATGAAAATTACGAAGAGTTTTTGCTACAAAAGTCTCATTTTACAGTTTAATTTAGAAAAAGGGTTACATGACCGTGCAATGTTGATGTTGATATTGCGAAAAAGTTTTCATTTTTTTGCAAAAATGAAGATTAACGTAATTACCCTTCGGACTTAACTACTTCGGACTATTACTGAAAGTAATATATATATATATATATATATATATATATATATATATATATATATATATATATATATACATATAATGATTATATCTGATCAATTTTCGGCTGTAATTATTTTTTCGGGTGTAATTCATTTAGTTGTGATGTGATGATGTAACGAAGTTAATGAGGAAAAGAAAAACACAATCGATCGATCATTAAATAAAGAAAGAATTGATGAAAGAAATCACAAAAGTGGGCAATCTTTTGATAATTACATACCTAAGCGCGATAAAAGAAAATTTAATTGATGAATAAATGAATATATCAGAGTATCTAATTTTGCTAACTAGAGCAAAAATAAAAAACAATAGGAATAACAGCAACCAAAAACTTTCGGGAAGCCCCCCCCCCCTAAAAAAAAGAAGGAGAAAAAAAACGGAGAAAGAAAAGAAAAGAAAAAAAAAATTGGGTTGAGTGCGAGCGAACGTGCAACTAAACCAGTTAGCAATTGCAACATAAACCATCATTGCAAATTTCGTTGTGCGTCAGTGATTAATGAGGTTTTCTAATTATTTTTGCAATGTGCGTGTTATGACTTTTATGGCATTATTCATTTTATTACTGCAAGATTATGTTGAAATTGCAAAATGAAATTTAGGAAAATTATGATTGTAATTAAAATCAATCTTGATATTTCCATTCCCACAATTAAGGCCAGCCGTCCTTTATATAAACACGCATGCATCTCCTGTATATAAGAAGCTACCTTTATGTATATATGTGTAGAAATGTATATATATGTATCTACATAATTCATGTATATATTCTATCTGCTTGTTTGTAAAGAAAATTTTATGTATTTATCTATTTATCTATTTTTTTTATATTTATTCTCTGTCACAAACTCTTTCGCTTCTAAGGGGCCATTGGGGAAAGGATAATTAATATACTCAATTAGATTTATCTTAATTAATCATCTAAAGAATGAAGGTCTCCTATATTCACCATTCTCCGCTCTTTTCTTTTATTAATTTTCTTTTGCTTTTACATTCTATTAATTAATCTGATTATCTATTTATTCATCTATCTGATCCTTTAACTCTACGAGACGCAAAGAAAATATTTTCAAAAGGAATAATGGTAGGCAAAGTTAGAAAAAAAATGTATATATGTATATATCATTACTTTAATAAGTTAAAAAAAAGAATATTGAATAATAAAAATCAACAAACTAGAAGACTGAATACAAGGAAATAGAGAATGATATTGCATATAAAATGAATAAGAATATATAAATAAGAATGTTTCACCAACTCATCTTTTCTCAAGTATAATGATAATGATGACAATAATGATAATGATGATAACAATAATAAATAATAATTCTAATGATGACGAAAATGAAGATGAAGATGATGATGATAACATGATAATACATAATGATGATACCACAAAAAAAAAAAAAAAAAAAAAAAATCCACACCAAAAAATCGTCTTTTCACCAACTCTTTTTTTCTTGTTTTTTTTTTCTTGTTTCTTCTAGCCTTACTTACCTTACCTACGCCACCATTTTCTTTCTTTTCTTTAAGTTCCTTCCCCCGAATGTGGCACTGGCACTCACCAGCGTAGGACTTATTGCGTTGCCCTTTCACATGGTGCCATCCAAGGGTGCCATGACAAGAAAACTGTAAAAAGAAAGATATATAATAGAAAAAAAGGAATAATTTTTAAAAAGTAAATGAAAAGATAAAGGATATTGTAAAAAAAAAAAATGTTGAAAAAATATATATGGGATATTTATCATGGCAAGGAGAGAAAAAAAAATACTTTTTTTTCTTTCTCTCTCTCTATTTCTCAATTTCTTTCTGAGAGAAAATTCCAAAAGAAAATAGTAAAATATCAGAGTTCAAAATACTTGTTATTTTTTATTTTTATTTATTCAATTTTCTTTTGTTTTACCCTTTCTTTCTCTTTCTTCTTTCTTCTTCTCTTCTACTTCTTGTCTTTTGCTTCTTTGTCCTTCCTTCGTAGACTTTTGCAAACCCGCTGATTTAGCATTCCTGCTTTAAGTATACGATGATTTTTGTATTTGTGTGCGTATGTATGTGCGTGCTTTCGTATATCTATATATTAGATTTATATCTATATATCAAATTCATAAATACATGTTTATGTTTATCAATGGATAGAATGAGAAAATCTCCATAGCATATTCAAATGATTTTTTTTTTTTTTTACTTTTTGCAATAGTTTTGTTCCCTGCAGTTTGCAAGCGTGTGAGCTTTTAAAACGGGGTTATGCATAGCGTAATATTTCATTTTCGTTTTCATTACTATTATTATTATCATTATAAACATTATCATTATTATCATTGTTATTATTGCCATATTTATTATCATTATTATTGTCATTATTTTATGATTAATAGAATCATTATCAAAAGAATTATTATATCATTATCATTCTTGATATTATAATTGCAATTATCATCATTTTTGTTATTATTATTATTATTTAGCACTGACGCGGATGCAGTTGGCTGTTCTTCCCTTCATTTGCTTGTTTTTTCTTTTGTTTCTCTCCTTTGGTTGCTTGCAGGCTTGAGGGTTTCTTCAAGATTTTCCTTTCTATATTCTCCGTTTTTTTTAAATATTTTCATTTCTTCATCATCTACGGTTGTTATTATTCCCCATCAACAATTTTTTTACGAAGAATTAGCACTATATTCCATCATCCTCGACGTTTATCATTTAGACCCCTTTTTATCCATCACCTTTAACCAATCTCTCCTTCCTCTTCTCATCATCACCTCTTTCCTGTTTATTCTATCATCAATCTTGATACCCTTTTCCACTCTCATTATCATCATTGTCGACGTTATTATTATTATTATTATTATTATTATTATTACTATTATTCCCCTCTTTATTCTATCATCAATCTTGATACCCTTTTCCACTCTCATTATCATCTCCTTCGAGGTTGTTGTTATTATTATCATTTTTTTTTCTTCTCAATAATTTTGATATTAATGCCCCCCTCCCTCCCCTCCACCCCTACCCCCTTCTTGTAGCGGTGGCGGTCTCCTTGGCAAAGTGTTTGGAGGTGGCTGGTTCAGCAGCTCGAAGACTAAGGAAACAAACAGGAGGGGAAGTGCTCCCTGTAAGATATATTGTTTTTTTTTTAATTATTTATCTTAGTTGCGTGGGAATTGATTTTTTTTTGTTTTTTTGTTTTTGTGTTTTTTTTGATGAATGGTTTTTGGATTTTCTTCTGTGGTCTTTTTTTCTCTCTTTCTTTCTCTTTCTCTGTTATTTTCTCTCTCTCTCTCTCTCTCTCTCTCTCTCTCTCTCTCTCTCTCTCTCTTTCTCTCTCTCTCTCTCTCTCTCTCTCTCTTTTCTCGTTTTTTTTCGCATTTTCTTTCTTTCTGTTGCCCTCTCTCTCTATTTCTCTTCTCTATTCTCTCTCTCTCTCTCTCTATTTCTCTTCTATTCTCTCTCTTTCTCTTCTATTCTCTCCCTCTCACTTTCTCTTTCTCACTCTGTTTTATTCCCTCCGCGTTTTCATTAAAAGAATCTCTCGGCGTTCTTAACTAACGTCACCGCATCCGCGTGTATTTTGTCACCGTAATTGCTTCTCTTGTAGTGTTTTTGTTTTGTGGTTTTGTTTTTGTTTGCTAACGAACTGACATGTTCTTCCTGGCGACTTGCATGAGGTTTTTATTTTTTTTATTTTATTTATCTAATGATTGCAAGGTGCTGTGCTGTCTTGAAGAAATGTGACTGCTTGTTGCTTTTCTTTCCTTATCTGTTTATATTTTTATTTTTTTTTCCCCAAATTTTCTCTCTTTCTTCCTTCCTTTTTATTTTTTTTCTTGATTTCTCTTCCTTCCTTCATTTTCTCTGATTACTCTCTTGCATTCTTATTTTTCTTCTTCTTCCTTATTTCTGTCTTGCCTCTCGTCTTTCTCTCTTCCCCTTCCCTTTCCCTCATTCTTCCGTTTCTCCATACCCTTTTATTTTTGTTTATATTGAAATTTATTAAAATTATCCCTTTTCCTCTCCTCACCCTCCACCACCTGCTCAATTTATACGATTATTATATAATTTATAAAGACGTGAACTCTGCTGTTATGCCAGCTATTTTCCACAAGCAAGGTAACAAAATAACAGTGAAAATTGATAAACGAATGTTGAGTAACTAAAAGATTAAAACTATAAAGGGGGAGAAATAATCAGTAATGAAGCCCATGCCACTCACCCTCCATCCCCCCTCTCCCCCTCTCTCTACCCCTTCCCCCTCTCTCTTCGCCCTCCCCCCTTCTGTTTCTCCAACCCCTCCCTTCCCCTCCCCCTCTCCCTTCCCCTTCGTCCTGCGGTGCTGGTTATAACACACAAACAAACACAGACCGACTGACGGTAACGCCTTGTAAGTAGTGGCCACGTTAGTCCTGTACATAACGTGTTTAACGAGAATGCTTATTGACGCATTACTTGTCGCTGTAGTAATAGTAGTAGTGAAAGTAATAGTAGTAATAGTAATAGTAATAGTAGTAGTAGTAGTAGTAGTAGTAATAGTAATAGTAATAGTAGTAGTAATAGTAGTAATAGTAATAGTAGTAGTAGTAATACGATAAGTAATAGTAACAGTTGTACTTCTCAGATCGTGTTAGTAATAGTAGTCGTAGCAGTAACCATAATAGTAATTGTAATAACACTTGTACATTTAGCTGTAAAAATAGTAGTTGTAGCATAAATAATTGTAATGATATCAGTAGCAACTCATTTACTTGTAGTATTACAAATAGTATAAGCATTATGAATGATAGATCTGAATTAATTGATCCAGCTGCGACTAACAACAGAGATGGATAAGGCTTTGTAGTGTATTTTCTAGAAGAAGTTTTAGTACTTCTATTGACATTGACTTCGCTTTGACAAATAACCCTTGTAAAATACCCTCTGCCTTTGAATCAGTTTTGAAGTAGTTAACTATGCTTTTTAAACGCTTTTTTAAATGCCTTTTTTTTAAACGGCTATCACACATGGGTTTATAAATACTTTTTAAAAACTGTTTGTAATCATATTTTTGACTTTACAGCATCTTCTGAGGATTTTTTTGTTCTTTTTATATATATTTTTTGTCATATATATTTTTACTATTCTATTTTTTTTTCCAATCCTAATTTATTTTGTAGTATATTTTCTATATCACTTGATGATAATCTATTCCTGTCCCAAAGCAATAGCATACTGCTTGCTGCATGATTGCTTGAATTATTTCGTTTAATATAGTCATTGAGAATTGTTTAGACGTGTTTGTGCTTGGATGTGAATTCACTTATATTAGTACTTATGCAGGATTAAAAGCGAGTACATTACTATATCAATCTATTGTTTGATTTTAAGGTTGCCTATTCAAGGTTGCACGCACGTAAAAATAGGTTCACGACTATAGTTGTATTTTTTTTTCGCTTTAGTGCTTCAGATTAAACTGTTTCTTTTAACTATACTCTACATGTCATTTTGTTTTCCATGTTTTGTTTGCGTGGTAAAATTGAATCTATGATTGTTTGCATTGTGGCTTTGTCTTTATTGTTTTCCTTTTCGTGTTTGTTGGACACACTGTTTATAGTTTTCATACGTTTATTTCACGCTTATTGTCTTTCACTGTTGTTATATTTGCGATGGTTGTAACGATGTTGTTTTAGATTGTAGACTGTAGAATATTCTTCCAAAAGATCATGGTAATGTATAAAGAATATATATATATTTTTTCTTCTTGCAAATCGTCACCATGATGATAAAATTACTATTCTATGTAAAATATATAAAAAAAATCTCCAAACAAAAACAAAGGAAACAATAAGAAATATATTAAATAAGAATGTAAAAAAAGTAAACAAGTCCTCATATGATTTCTCTCTTCCTGACAGCTACGGGTAATCAGTCACGCACCTCAACGTAGTCCTCACAACCTACTAGAAGAAGTCCCCCCCCCCTTTTTTAATCCCCTGACACACATACAAACAAACACACGCACACACACATTCCCCCTTTCCATAATGAAGGGGGCAGTGTGTACGGCACGTGTGTGTGTGTGTGTGTGTGTAAGGGAGAAACTAAAAAAAAATGGGGGACGGGTCAGAATATTTTCAACTGACGTCATCAGAAGCAGAGATCGTCCCAAAGGCTGTCCGTTTCTCAATCTTCTGTTTCTTTCTCTTTCTCTCACTGTATTTATTGAACTCTTTGTGCATATTGATCGTGGGGTTCTTGATATTTTCTTTTTCTTAAATGAATGCCACTTGTCCATTGGAATTAATGGACTTAATCCGTATCTCTAATTGATACTGTTCTGATTATATAGAATTGGTTTTAGATTAGATAAGTCACGAAGAGTTTCTCACAATAAGAAAAAAATAAAAATAAAATCAAAGTATTCTAAAAAAAGTCACGTCATACAGAACCTCTTTCTTGGTTCCTTTGTAAACCTCTCTATCAGCGACGCTTTTTCTCTGATGACATTCTTATTCCACAAATGGTATGGAGATTTTGTCTTATAATATTTATTGAATTTAAACGATGTAAAAAAAAAAAATAAAACGAAAAAAAGAAAAAAAACGAGCTCTAGGTCGAGCTTCGATGTGGCTACTCTGGCTGTAAAAAAAAAGGATTCCATATATGCCAAGAGGTAGATTATTAAATAACAAATAATCTACCTGTAGACTCAGCATCTACAGGACACTCTCTCTGTATGAAAAGGACTCCCTTGTGTCTCTACAGGTAAACCGTATTAATGAAAAGAGTAGAGTCTATATAGAGGCTATTTAACGAGGGTATGAAGTCACGTCTCAAGAGGCATTCACGTTTTTTTTTTCTTTCTCTTGAGTGAGGTAGATATTCTGTTGAAGATTCATAAATAACATGATGAGTGAACGCAGTGAAAAACGTAGAAGAAAAGAGTTCACTCGTGCTTACTGTATATGTTATGATTATAAAACTTTCACGGTATATATATATATATATATATATATATATATATATATATATATATATATATATATATATATATATATATATATATATATATATATATATATATATATATATATATATATGTCTTTACCTGTGAGGCTTTGTTAGCAAATGAGTGTTTATGAACCTTCATTACGAAGAACAATTATTACTGCTCCTTTATTTTCTATACCGGATATGTACGTCGTGTTGCTGTATTGGCAACGCTGCGATACATTCCATGGATATAAAATTGGCAGATTTTTATAGCACCTTATGCCTGCAAGTGATTTCCAGCCCTCTTAAAACAAGATGAATCTATCGAATTGTATAATGACTAATAGTAGACGTGTTAACGGTGAGTAACAAACTCCCGTAATACAGACAAGATATATTTATGTACATACGTATATACATGTATATATATATATATATATATATATATATATATATATATATATATATATATATATATATATATCATATCATATATAACAAAGAAAGACCAAATATGCCAGTTTCAGGTGAATATAACTTTCTTTGCGATCAAATAAAGTAACTTTGATTTGAACCACTGATAGAGTTGATATTTGCTAAAACGATTTTGTACTCGAAGTCTAATAGCAGAATCTCGTATCAACCAGCGAAATCATCCGAACGGTTTTTGGCATTTGGAACCTTATGCAACTGTGACACAGAGGTGAAATTAGCCCGCCGGAGTTCCCTTTGGCTCCATGCAAATGTTCCAATATTACGGCATTAATACGTTTTGTGTGCGTGTATTAGTGTCTGTCTGTACGTTACGTGCGAGCGAGTGAAAATATTAAAGCATAGTCTGTGTGTATGCAAGCATGTGAGAGGCGGTTTAAAAAAAAAAAAAGAGTTAAAAGAGATTTAGGAAATGTAAAAGAGTTTTTGTAGTTTTATATTTCAGTCGTAGTGTTAAGTCTTTTCACGTGCCAGTCTTTCCTTACGAGAAAGTTTTAGGAATTGTGGTAATACTTGCTTTATAAATATCGTTTGGAGGTTTTCCTTTAACATTTGGTTATTAGAATAAATATAATGTATATGTAATCACGTGTGTATTTATATACACACCAGTTTTTTCTCTCTCAAAATAGGGCGATTAACCTTTTTTTTTTTTAGCTTGTGTTTTAGCGCACGTGTAGAGGGTAGGTTAGGCTAGCTTTATTTATTTCTAGATGGCATTTTAACCAAGATTATTTATTATCACTTATCTCTTCACTTTTCTGTTGTTCATTCATGATCCTTGTTCTTATGCTATGACATTAACACCTCTTTTTTGTATAAAGATGATAGAGGCTTCACTAGAACCGGCGAGTTAAGATAGAGTATATTTTCATCGTTGCATTTTAATTCCGCCAGGTTTGGTGAAACTAAAAACATACGTGAAGATTCGTGTTGTTTTTTTTTTCTTATTCTTCTTATCTTTGGTGTATATATATAGGTGAGAATTTATCTAGATGTAACCCTAAACCTGTGTATTCCATGCGCATAAGAACGGTGTGCATGTGTGTGTGTATCTATGT
>BOPN01002433.1:32500-35000 GCA_017312705.2 Penaeus japonicus
GTATCACAGGATGGTATCATTATCTGATTATGTTTATATCATTGAAATATAGCATGCTATGATATTATGATGTGGCACTATTGAAATATAGCATGATATGATATAATGATGTGGCACTATCAAAGTATTCTGGGTTATTTATTAGAGTAACGTAACAGTACTATTGCATTATATCATAGCAAGTAAATATTATCAACAGAATTGCTTGGCTCTAGAATATGGCGTGTGAATGCCGTAGAGTATATCGGAAGAAGTAGTACTGTTACTGTCACTTCAAGAGACGTTTTTATGTTTATGGAAGGAGTTATTTCGTGGTAAGTTTGATTCAGGAATGGGGATTAGATAGATAGATGGATGGAGGGAGGTTTGAAGGAGATAGGGAGGGAGAGAGAGAGGGAAAGAGAGAGGGAGGGAGGGAGAGATGGACGGAGGAGTGGAGGGAGGGAGGGAGGGAGGGAGGGAAGGAGGGAAGGGGGATGGAAGGAAGGGAGGGTGGGAGGGAGGGTGGGAGGGAGGGAAAGAAGGAGAGAGAGAGAGAGAGAGAGAGAGAGAGAGAGAGAGAGAGAGAGAGAGAGAGAGAGAGAGAGAGAGAGAGAGAGAGAGAGAGAGAGAGAGAAAGGGAGGGAGGGAGAGATAGAGAGAGAGAGAGAGAGAGAGAGAGAGAGAGAGAGAGAGAGAGAGAGAGAGAGAGAGAGAGAGAGAGACAGAGAGCAAGAAAGCATGATTGACTAGTTAACTGTATTTTTTACATTTACCGTAATTAGTTGAACAAATGATTTAAAAATCAAATATTATCAATATGTACCTGAAGAGATTCACTAAAAGATAACTTATCTAACCAAAAAATAATATAATCCTATACAAACAAAACCAATCTTCCTCAACTGTTAAATAAAAAAAAAGAAAAAAAGAAGAAAGAAAAAAAATTAAGGATTTGAGTTTCCAAAGCAACCTATAATTGCTTCGTGGTCACCCTCGGATTCCCTTGCTGCATCAGCATTTACAGCAGGTCTTTCTTTTCACTTCAATCCGTGAAATCTTGCGTGGTTTGCCGCAGTGAACGTGGAGCTAGACCTGGTGCTGGTGAGGTGAAGCTGGTGAGGTGGAGCTGGTGAGGTGAAGCTGGTGAGGTGGAGCTGGTGAGCTGGAGCTGGTGAGCTGGAACTGGTGAGCTGGTGCTGGTGAGGTGGAGCTGGTGAGGTGGAGCTAGTGAGCTGGAGCTGGTGAGCTGGAGCTGGAGCTAGTGAGCTGGAGCTGGTGAGCTGAAGCTGGTGAGGTGAAGCTGGTGAGGTGAAGCTGGTGAGTTGGAGCTGGTGAGCTGGAGAGCTGGTGAGCTGGAGCTGGTGAGCTGGAGCTTGTGAGCTGGAGCTGGTGTTGGTGAGCTGGAGAGCTGGTGAGCTGGAGCTGGTGAGCTGGTGCTGGTGAGCTGAAGCTGGTGAGCTGGAGCTGGTGAGCTGGAGCTGGTGAGCTGAAGCTGGTGAGCTGGAGCTGGTGAGCTGGTGCTGGTGAGCTGAAGCTGGTGAGCTGGAGCTAGTGAGCTGGAGCTTGTGAGCTGGAGCTGGTGAGCTGGAGCTGGTGAGTTGGAGCTGGTGAGCTGGAGCTAGTGAGCTGGAGCTTGTGAGCTGAAGCTGGTGAGCTGGTGCTGGTGAGCTGGAGCTTGTGAGCTGGAGCTGGTGAGCTGAAGCTGGTGAGCTGGAGCTGGTGAGCTGGAGCTGGTGAGCTGGAGCTGGTGAGCTGGAGCTGGTGAGCTGGAGCTGGTGAGCTGGAGCTAGTGAGCTGGAGCTTGTGAGCTGGAGCTGGTGAGTTGGAGCTGGTGAGCTGGAGCTGGTGAGCTGGAGCTGGTGAGTTGGAGCTGGTGAGCTGGTGCTGGTGAGCTGAAGCTGGTGAGGTGGAGCTGGTAAGCTGGAGCTGGTGAGCTGGAGCTGGTGAGCTGGAGCTGGTGAGCTGGAGCTGGTGAGCTGGAGCTGGTGAGCTGGAGCTGGTGAGCTGGAGCTGGTGAGGTGGAGCTGGTGAGCTGGTGCTAGTGAGGTGGAGCTGGTGAGGTGGAGCTGGTGAGCTGAGGCTGGTGAGCTGGAGCTGGTGAGCTAGTGGTGCTGCCACTTCTGAAGCTGGAAATGGAGTAGGCGCTGCAGATAGTGCCACGGCTGGAGTTGAAGGGACAAAAGTGCATTTTGCTTACCCGTATTTTTTCTGTGAAGTCGTAAAAAAATCAATTGCGTCATTAAGGCAAGACGGTAGGTCTGATTTCTGTGGAGGAAGAACTGCACGCTTTTTCATGCTTTTTCCTTTTTTTTCTTTTTTTTTCTCTTTTCTCTTTTGAGAGATATGTGCATAACGAGGAATTTGCATTATGCTCGAGGCACTTTATATATTTTTTCAGAACATTCTGAGCTTCCACGAGACAGAGAGAGGGAGAGAGAGAGAGAGAGAGAGAGAGAGAGAGAGAGAGAGAGAGAGAGAGAGAGAGAGAGAGAGAGAGAGAGAGAGGGGGGGAGAGAGA
>BOPN01002433.1:105000-108223 GCA_017312705.2 Penaeus japonicus
AAAAAAAAAAAAAAAAAAAAACACAAACAACTTGGCCAGGAACATCACAATCTGTATTTTCCTTTGAAGTACTATGACTACGGGCGTCAAAGGATACAAAGCGAGGAAAACGAGAAAGGGACATTATAACAGCAGATATTCCAAAGGATGCCCACCAACAATGGAGAAAAGAAGGAATCCCTCCCCCTCCCCTTCCCCTATTTTCTATCTCTCTCTCTCTTTTATCTCTCTCTGTGTCTCTCGCTCTCTCTCAGCTCTCTCCCCCCCCCTCCCTCCCTCTCTCTCTCTCTCTCTCTCTCTCTCTCTCTCTCTCTCTCTCTCTCTCTCTCCCTCGCTCTCTCTCATAATGAATTACCGAAATGTAGAAAAAAAGAACGCGGAAATGAATAAAAAAAATGGAACTTAAGACGGCGAGACTTAAGTCTTCGACTCATCTGAAGACATATTCTAAGATCTAAAACTTAAACCTCGTGAGAAAGATGCCAAAGATAACGCGTCTTTTTACTTGTGTCACTTAATTCCATTATGAGAGAATGGGAGAATTGTGGTTTTAAAATCAATTTTGGTTTGGAAAGTGATAATCAAGTTTCTTTTTGTCTAAATTCATATACTTATGAAGGGCCTGGTAAGTTGTTATGTATTCTATGAAGAACAGATGAAGAACAAATGACAGGAAGGGAGAGAGAAAGAGATAGGATGAATACGGAATGATAGAGAGAAATAGAGATAGACAGGAATAGACCGATTTATATATAAAGAGAAGGCTTGATAGATAGATATATAGTTGACAGATAACCAGATAGATGGATAGACAAAAAATGAAAAGTGGTGGTATCATGCAAGGAAGTAATAAACAGAATGAGAGATATGATTCTAGGTGTATATATGTGTCTCTGTATCTATATGTATTTATTTGTAGGAAAAAAAATATATTCCTCTCCTCAATAACATATATCGTGAGATGTAGATTTCGGAAATAGAATTTAGAATTTTCCAACTACTTAAAACTTCTGAGAACATATACTGAAAAAAAAAAGAAAAAACATAACTTCCTGATTACACAAGTTTTTTTTAAAAATTGAGTTACATCAACTTCAAGCAGTTCATTTACTTCTTGGAATGCATAAAAGATTCTTGTCGAGGACCTGACAACTAAGCTGAATATTTTACCTGGGTATAACTCGCTTGTTGTATTTTGTCTTTATTTGATCTATTTAGCTGTCTCGCTCTCTCTTTATATCTATCTATCTATCTATTTCTCTGTCTATCTATCTCTTTCTCTCTTTCTATGTCTCTGTATCTCTTTTTCTTTACACACACACACACACACACACATATATATATATATGTGTGTGTGTGTATGTGTGTGTGTGTACATATACATATATCTTTCTCTATCTATGTTTTTTCTCTTTGTCTATCTATTTACCTATATTTTTTTTTTCTCTTTTTTTTATAAAAAAGAGAAAAGGAAAAAGATATTAAGCTTACTGATGCATTTATTAGATAACATAAGTATGGTTGAGAAGATGGTAGGTCAGGGAGGTAAATATTTGTATATATTAAAATGCGTTACTGCATTCTACCATCTTCTCACACATATAACCTTGGTAACTTGATTTGGGACTTGAATTTGTGATTCCGTGGCTGCCGAGTGCCCGTGGGAGATGTTCGTGAAACCTCGCTATCACTGTTCTGGCAAGAACACATAGGTAATGTCCATGACATCTCATAAGGCGTCTGGTTGAACATCTCTTTTACGGGTCGTGTAGCTGAGCGGTATCAACCGTGCCTGTCGATCTTACGGCGCGGGTTCGAGTCCCGGTCAGGGAGGTAAATATTTGTATAAGTATGGTTACTCAAGTTATAAAATGATCTGTAATCTTGTATTTTTATTATAAATAATTATCATGGTTTGGAAACCTGTTCTATTGTATCAAATTCGATTACATTAATGTTTCACTTTATCATAACTAATACCATGACCTCGAATGTTTATTTTCTTAAGATATTTAAAATCATCCAATTCATTTTGAAATAGTAACCAGTAACTACTTAATAGTTGACAAAATCATAATGAGATAGTGATCAAGATAACGATACTAGATGTTCTTATTGTCATTGCTATCGTTGTTATTGTTGTTATCAATATAAATATGATATTATTAAATTTATTATCATTATTGTTATTATTATTATTATTGCTATTATTATTGTTATATCGTTATCATCATTATCTTTATCATTAATTTTATCATAGTCATTTCATATTTTATTTTTACATAGTTATCATTAATATAATAATAATAAATATTATTATCACTGCTATTACTATCATTATTATTATCATCATTATCAATTCTATTATCATTATTATTATCATTAGTGTCATTACTATTATAATAATTATCCTTATCATTGTTATAGATTAAAATCGTTCGAAAGACGTCATAGTCCTCGCCCTAATGAGGGAGTTTATGACTAAAAAGGTTTATTGTTAATGTCATTATAATTGTTATTTTGTTCGTGTTTTTTTGTTGTAGTTGTATTAATATTATTGTTCATTTTGCCTTCTAGAGATCAATAGTCTAATCATCATTATCAGTATCATTATCATTCTTATTATTGCTATAATCATTGTAACTTGTTATCATCATTATGATAAAAATAATCACACTAACTATTGTTATTATTCTCGTTATATTTATTATCATCATACTATTATCATTATCTTCATTGATATTTTCATAGTTATTGTCATTGTCATTATAATTACTATCATTATAATAATAATAATTATTTCATAAATATTATTTAAGTTACCCTGTTATTTCTTCGTGCCGTTACCTCGCCCTTAATCGTTAAGTATTATAAGTAAAGTAAGTTAAGTATTGTAAGTATTGTAAGCATTGTAAGTAAACCCGGATTAGATATTGAGTAATAAAGCAGCATAGATATTACCTTAACATGTAAATTGCACATGCGGTACACTTAATGCTCCCTTTATTGAACATAAAGCGCGGTTGAATTGCCATATTGTGCACTAATGGTGGCAAGATTGCTCTGTATGCATCTTGCAGTGGAAAAGATGAAATTTTTAGACAGTATTGAAACTTTGTGGTAGAGTGCCATCTCGGTTAGATTAGCTGCTTTGCGAATTATTACTGAATGTGTAACAGAAAATTATTCATGGATTATATTATATGCATACATGTATGCATAC
>BOPN01002433.1:126013-133513 GCA_017312705.2 Penaeus japonicus
AGTTTAGCTCTAAAGTGGAGCTGTTTTTGGCTACATGGTTTATTTTGTAGCTGGATTGACAGTCCGTAGCTCAGTTGTCAGGGAACACTGAAAGTATATGGCCGGACTGTTTCGATTCACCGGTTGGTTTTAAATATCAGCGGTAAATGTATATCTATATCTATATTTTATGTATCTATGCACATGTCCGGATCGGTTATGATCGGACATTCATTTCAAACTTTGAAATGTGTTATACTAACGGTCTCTTCAAAACATCATGAAATAGCAACCCTCTGAGTTGCACTTACGATATTATTGATATAATTATTTAATTTGAATATACCAAAATTTAACATTGATAAATTTCAAGTAAAGTAAAATAGTAATCTGAAATAACATTTATTTCAGAACTCTTTTAAACGTTTAAATATGCTAACGGTCCCTTCAAATCATCATGAAATAACAACCTTCTGAGTTGCACGTACGATATTATTGGTATTATAATTTAATTTGAATATACCACAATCTAACTTTGATAAAATTCAAGTAAAGTAAAATAGTAATCTGAAATAACTTCCTGGCGCCCCTGCCTCGTGCCCTCACTAAGACGAACTCTTCGCAAACAGGTTAGTTCTGTCTGGGAGTCCCCTTTTGTGTTAATTTTAAGAGTATTTTGAGTCATGGATCATATTCTAAAAGTTGTGTAAGGGGAAGAGCACCGGAGTTATTGAAGCGTTTAAAATTCGCTGCCCTCACCAAGACAGCTCTTTACAAACAGACGCCATTTGCCAAAGCTTTGCCTCCAACACTTTGCTTTGTTGATTTACGTTAGTTGAAAGTGATAGCGATCGTGGTAGTTATAGGGAACAACCAATAGCGGTTACTAGATTACTATCTGGTATGAAAAAAAAGAAAGCTTCATACAAAAATACAATATCTATGTTTCATATTGAAAAGTAAAGGGAAAGTGTGGTGATTTCTTAAATATGAAAGAGGGGTATTGTATTACGAAGGTTGGGAACCGCTTAAAATGACCAACACACACATACGCACAAACAATCTATTACATATAAACAATACATTCCTTTACAATCTTATCAAGTCTTATTACAGTCCTTACGACACCCTTAATTAGTATTTTTTTCCTAAACACTGTATAAACCCTCAACTAAACACACTTTTTAAAACCAAAACCACATGAATAATAATAGTAATATATAACATAAACATAGATTAAGTTCAGATAGTATGGATCTAAGGCCTTGTTAGTTCGAGTTGTTGTCTGTGGGAGAATCACGGTTCAGTAGATGTTCGAGTCTGCCTCAGGGCGAACCTTCCGAGGGAAACCAGGGTCATAGGAAAGGCATTTATGGAGAGAGTTTACATGTATACTTACGTGTTCATTTGCATAAATGTATATATGAATGTCTATTGTTGGATATTTATAGATTCTGTGTGTGTGTGTCTTTATGAGTATGTTTCTGCTTGTGTGTGTGTCTGTCTCTGTCTCTATCTCTGTCTGTCTCTCTCTCTCCCTCTCTCTATCTCTCTCAGTCTCTCTCTTTCTCCCTCCCTCTCTCTCTCTCTCTTTTCTTTCTTTCTTTTTCTTAGAAATTCTGCACATAACAAAAGTACACCTTTCATTTAATCTCAGATTTCCCGAAACCTTCAGAGACAGTCAGACTTTCCTAGTAACATCAGTGCCAAGTGCCAACAACTAGTGCCAACAAGTTTTGAGTTCTTCATCCGAGGAATTCTCGACTAATGGGAGGTTTGCCGATGTTGGTTGATGATTGTGGAATTTGATATGATGATAAGAATAGTAATACTAATAATGATAATGATGGTAGATAGTGATAGTAAGAATGATGATAATAATGGTGATATGAAAGATAATGATAGTAAGGATAATGGTAGTAATAATGATAATGATAAAATTGATGATAAGGAAAATTACAAAAATAATATTCATTACAATACTATCGATGATGATAACAACAACTATTGTAATAATAATAACAGCAACAAAAAGATAATGATAACAATAATATCAATGATGATAATGATAACAATTATATCAATGATAATTATGATAATAATAATGATACTGATACTACTACTACTACTACCACTACTACTACTACTACAAGCATAACGAAAATGATAATGACAACAATGAAGATAATAAATAACGAAAATAATAATAATAAATGATAATGATAATAAACATTGCAATGATAATGATAGCAACAACAATCATAACAACCTAAAGAAAACTACATCATTATGAACTTCGATGAAACTACACGACTCAAAATACTGTAGCAGTAAGTAGGGGGTGTACCTCAGAGGTAGAGTGCTCGCTTCGCATGTGAGAAGTCCCGGGTTCAATCCCCGGCACCTCCACAATCATTGTTTAGCTCTTTGACTGGTGCAGCGGCGACGCGGCGGCCTCGCATCCCGGTGGGCGGCAGATCGAGCCCCGTCCGAGCTCGTGAGTTTCCACTGTCGCCTGGCGGTCACTGCGGTGGCGGGGCATCACGGTGGGTGAGGACCAAGCTCAGGTCGAGTCGACACTCGTTGGCACACTCTCTCGTGACTCTCTCTCGTGACTCTGACGCAGGCCGGGCTTGCGTTAGTACATATAAGCTTGACGAAGCATCTGCTCCGCATATCTGGAGTATAATTATCCTTACTTGAGTTTTGAATGATAAACTAAAGTCCCAGTGGAATGATGATACTGATAATCATAACAACAGCAACAATAACAATGAAAAACCAGCAACATCAGTAAACTTATTTTCAGTGAACATTTCTAATTAATCATTCGTGTAATGGAAGAAAAAAAATATACGCGATACACTGTTTGTACTGTTAATTCAATTTCACTGTTCTGTAAAGGTCTAAATCAAATTAGTTATAAAGCAGACCATTAGTTGTTGATGTCCATTCACTGAAGGATGGTTCATAATTTCTTTTTTTTTATCTTTTACGTCTTACATTCTGTTATCTTCGGTAAATGCTTATCTCCCTTCGATTCATATCATGATGGGAATTTTTTAATCAATTGGTGGGTTCCGAATACAGTGAGATATTAAACATTGTTCCATTTGGTTAAAACCATGTACACTGCTTCAGTATCATGTGTGGTGATACTGCTAGTACTAACAATATCGTGTTGATAATGTATATCACTATTACTGTTTTTTGAATTGATATACCACTGTATTGCTGCTGTTGATGCTTATGATATTGTTGTATTCTTATGGTTATTATTTCCATGTTTATATTGCTGCTAACATTATTGTTGATGTCATCACTATTATTGATAGTAGAAATCGTATCACAGTCATCATCATTATCATTGTTATCCTCATTTTCATTATCAATATGTAATTACAGTTATTCCTTTCCTTATTCAAGAAATAAAAAATGCTATTACCAATATCACCCCCATAACCATTATCATGCACAGCAGCGACATTGTTATCATCAGTACTGTTAGTTGTTGCACCTGCCTGCAATGTATAAACTCATCAAGAACTTGGCTTGTTTATTCCAGTGGTCCATGAAGTTGAAAAGCTTTAATTGGCGAAAGGAATCTTTTTGTATTAACGAGTAAATTAGATTTTGTTATTTTGTTCATTACTGAGGATTCGCTTATCGTGGACTGCCCTTCCTCGGGTTTTTATTATTTTTATTTTTGTTTTCAGTCTTGCCGTCATTACCTTGATCGCTATCATTATTACGAATGATATCTTTATTGTACTTATAATCAGTATCAATAATACTGCTATTATTATCTCATGTTATTATCACCGTTATTATTATTACGATTATTATTATAATTATCATCATTATTATTATTATCATTATCATCATTATTATTATTATCATTATCATCATTATCGTTATCATAATCATTATTAGCATAATATTATTATCATCACTATAAATATTATCATTATTATCATCATTATTATTATGATTACTAGAATTATTATTAATAGTAGTATTAGTATCGTTATTATTACCATTATTAGTTTTATAATTATGACCATTATCTTTATAATCATTGTCATAATTATAATGATAGCAGTATTAATAGTTATCAATGATGATTATATTAATGATGATAATGATGGTGATGATGTCAACAACCACAATGGCAGTAATGGTAATAATGATAATGATGATGTAAAATTGATAACGATTAATAATGACAATAATGATAGTTATGATAGTAATGAGGATAATGATAATAGTAATGATAATAATGATATTCATAATGATGATAAGGATATTAATAATAATGGTAATGATGGTGACAGTAACTTAGTAATAATAATGATGAAAATAATGATCATCATAATAATAATGACAGCAATGATAACAATAATAATATTAGTAATGATACTGTTATAAAATTATAATAATTGTGATGGCTATAACAATGAAAATGAAAGCATTAATGATAATTATGACAAGTATAATGATAGTAATAATAAGAGCAATAATAATGATGATGGTAATCATAACGATAATGATAATAAAAATGGCAATAATTGTTATCCTCATGACTATTATCATCATTACCATCACAATTTTTGTTTTATGATGTTGATAGCACTATAATCGCAAATATATAAATCTAGGTGTTCTTATAAACAGAGTGAGTTAATAAAAAAAAAACTCAAGAGAAAAAAAAATAAAAAATCTGCGAAGACTTACTGCTACTGTTACGCAACCATGAGAACTCTACGGTGTAATGAGATGTTCTTACTGTTCTTAGACTCTTTAGGCTTAGGTTATATTATAGTCCTAGTTTATGGGCGGCACCGCGGCCTGTTTATGTTCGGGATATTGAGGATTTTCTTTGAGATTACTTTGAGTTCATTAGTACGAACGCTTTTTACCCTTAGGGGCAACGGTGGGATATACAAAGGATGTGCGTTTGATAGAAAATCAGTATTTAAGCTGGAGGTCCGTGATGAATTAAAAAAAGAACAAAACACACACACACACACACACGCGCGCGCACACACACAAACACACACACACACACATATATATGTATATGTATGCATATATATATATATATATATATATATATATATATACATTTTTTTTTTCTTCTTCTTCTTCTTCTTCTCCCATTACACGAATGAATAATTAGAAATGTTCGCTGAAAATAAGTTTACTGATGTTGCCGTTTTTTTCATTGTTATTGTTGCTTATCATCAGAATCATCATTCCACTGGGTCTTTACTTTATCATTCAAAATTCAAGTAAGGATAATTATACGCCAGATATGCGGAGCAGATGCTTCGTCGAGCTTATATGTACTAACGCAAGCCCGGCCTGTGTCAGCGAGTCCTGAGAGAGAGTCACGAGAGAGTGTGCCAACGAGTGTTGACTCGACCTGAGCTTGGTCCTCACCCACCGTGATGCCCAGCCACGGCAGTGACCGCCAGGCGACAGTGGAAACTCACGAGCTCGGACGGGGCTCGATCTGCCGACCACCGGGATGTGAGGCCGCCGCGTCGCCGCTGCACCAGCCAAAGAGCTAAACAATGATTGTGGAGGTGCCGGGGATTGAACCCGGGACTTCTCACATGCGAAGCGAGCACTCTACCTCTGAGTTACACCCCCTACTTACATTGCTACAGTATTTTGAGTCGTGTAGTTTCCTCGAAGTTCATAATGGCGTAGTTTTCTTTTCGTCGTTATGATGTTGCTATCGTTATCATTGCAATGTTTATTGTCATTATCATGTTCATCACTATTATTATTATCGTTATTATCGTTATTATCCTCATTGTTCTTATTATCGTTTTCGTTATGCTTGTAGTAGTAGTAGTGGCAGTAGTAGTAGAAGTATCATTATTATTATCACTGCTATCATTATTATCATTGATATAATTGTTATCATTATCATCATTGGTATTATTGTTATCATTATCATCATTGATATTATTGTTAACATTATCATCATTGGTATTATTGTTATCATTATCATCATTGATATTATTGTTATCATTATCATCATTGGTATTATTGTTATAATTTTCTTCTTTGATACTATCATCTTTTTGTTGCTGTTATTATCATTACAACAGTTTTCGTTATTATCATCGTCATTATTGTAATGAATGTTGTTTTATCATTTTCCTTATTATCAATTTTATCATTATCATTATTACTACCATTATCCTTACTATCATTATCTATAGTATCACCATTATTATCATCATTCTTACCATCACTATCTACCATCATTATCATTATTAGTATTACCGTCCTTATCATCATATCAAATTCCACTTTCATTAATGAACAAGAGATTTCTCAACCAACATTCGCGAACCTCCCATTAGTCGAGAATTCCACGGATAAAGAACTTAAAACTTGTTGGCACTTGGCACTGATGTTACTAGGAAAGTCTGACTGTCTCTGAAGGTTTCGGGAAGTTTGAGATTATATGTACACCCACCGGCGTATGTGCAAGACGGAAGTACAGTGTTGCCAGAGGTACTGTGCAATGTCCCATGACACGGAGAGGGAAATGCGCATAATCGGGAATATGAGGACAGCATCATAGTATTTATTTTATTTTATTTTTTTTTCGATATTGATTAAATGAAAGGTGTACTTTTGTTATGTGCAGAATTTCTAAGAAAAAAAAGAAAGAAAAGAGAGAGAGAGACTGAGAGAGATAGAGAGAGGGAGAGAGAGAAAGAGAGACTGAAAGGGAGAAAGAGAGAGACTGAGAGGGAGAAAGAGAGAGACTGAAAGAGATAAAGGGAGGGAGAGAGGGAGAGAAGAAGAGAGAGAGAGAGAGAGACAGAGACAGACACACACACAAACAGAAAGATACACATAAAGACACACACACACAGAATCTATAAATATCCAACAATAGACATTCATATATACATTTATGCAAATGAGCACGTAAGTATACATGTAAACTCTCTCCATAAATGCCTTTCCTATGACTCTGGTTTCCCTCGGAAGGTTCGCCCTGAGGCAGACTCGAACATCTGCTGAACCGTGATTCTCCCACAGACAACAACTCGAACTAACAAGGCCTTAGATCCATACTATCTGAACTTCATCTATGTTTATGTTTTATATTACTATTATTATTCATGTGGTTTTGGTTTTAAAAAGTGTGTTTAGTTGAGGGTTTATATAGTGTTTAGGAAAAAATTACTAATTAAGGGTGTCGTAAGGACTGTAATAAGACTTGATAAGATTGTAAAGGAATGGATTTTTATATGTAATAGATTGTTTGTGCGTACGTGTGTGTTGGTCATATTAATACGATGCCCCTCTTTCATATTTAAGAAATCGCCATACTTCCCCTTTATTTTTTCAATATGAAACATATAGATATTGTATTTTTGCATTAAGCTTTTTTTTCTTCTTCTTCATACCAGATAGTAATCTAATAACCGCTATTGGTTGTTCCCTATAACTACCACGTTCGCTATCACTTTCAACTAACGTAAATCA
>BOPN01002433.1:141013-143513 GCA_017312705.2 Penaeus japonicus
CATGTAAAAGTCTAAATCAAATTAATTATAAAGCAGACTCTTTGTTGTTGATGTTCATGCACTGATTTATGGTTCATAACTTTTTTTTTTTTTTTTTTTTTTTTTTTTTTTTTTTTTTTTTTTTTTTTTTTTTATATTTTGTTATCTTCGGTAAATGTTCATCTTCCTTCGATTTATATCATGATGGGAATTTTTTTTTTTATCAATTAGTGGGTTCCGAATGGAGTAAGATATTAAACATTGTTCCCTTTGATTACGCCATGTACACCACTTCAGTAAAATGTGTGGTGATACTGTTAGTACTAACAATATCATGTTGATAATGTTTATCATCATTGCATTTATATACCACTGTATTGCTGCTGCTGATGCTTATGATATTGTTGTATTCTTATGGTTATTATTTCCATGTTTATATTGCTGCTAACATTATTGTTGATGTCACCACTATTATCGATAATATAAATCATATCACAGTCATCATCCTTGTCATTGTTATCCTCATTTTCATTATCAATATCTAATTACTGTTATTCCTTTCCTTATTCAAGAACAAAAAATGCTATTACCAATATCATCACCATAACCATTATCATTCACAGCAGCGACATTGTTATCATCAGTACTGTTAGTTGTTGCAACTGCATGCAATATATAAACTCATCAAGAACTTGGCTTGTTTATTCCAGTGGCCCATGAAGTTGAAAAGCTTTAATTGGCGAAAGGAAATTTTTGTATTAACGAGTAAATTAGATTTAGTTATTTTGTTCATTACTGAGGATTCGCTTATCGTGTACTGCCCTTCCTCAGGTTACTTTTTATTATTTTTATTTTTGTTTTCAGTATTGCTGTCATTACCTTGATCACTATCACTATTGCGTATTTTGCTTTTAATAATTATCAGTATTAATAATACTGCTATTGTTATTTCATGTTGTTATCACTTTTATTATTATCATCTTTTTTATTATTATCATTATCATCATTGTCGTTATCATAATCATTATTAGCATAATGGTATTATTATTATCATCGCTATAAATATTATCATCATTATTAATATTATCATTACTAGAATTATTATCAATAGTAGTATTAGTATCATTATCATTACCATTATTAGTTTTATAATTATAACCATTATCTCTATAATCGTTGTCATGATTATAATGATAGTAGTATTAATAGTTATCAATGATAATTATATCAATGATGATAATGATGGTGATGATGACAACAACCACAATGATAGTAATGATAATAATGGTGATAATGATAATGATGATGTAAAATTGATAACTATTAATAATGGCAATAATGATAGTTATCATAGTAATGAGGATAATGACAATAGTAATAATAATAATGATAGTCATAATGATGATAAAGATATTAATGATAATAATATTGATGATAAGAATGATGATGATGACAATGATAAGAATGATGATGATGACAATGATAAGAATGATGATGATGACAATGATAAGAATGATGATGATGACAATGATAAGAATGATGATGATGATTATGATGATGATGGTGATAATGATAATGATAGTGTTAATGATAATGATGATCACAATGAATTAGCGATAATAATGATGGAAATAATGATCATAATAATAATAATGATAGCAATGATAACAATATCAGTAATGATACTGTTAGAAAATTATAATAATTGTGATGCTATAACAATGATAATGAAACTGAAAACATTACTGATAATTATGACAAGTGTAACGATAATGATAGTAATAATAATAGCAATAATAATGATGATAATCATAACGATAATAATGATAATAAAAATGACAATAATTGTTACCCTCATGACTATTTTCATCATTACCATCACAATTTTTGTTTTATAACGTTATTATCACTATAATTGCAAATATGAATCTAGATGTTCTTATAAACAGAGTGAATTAATAAAGAACTCAACAATACCGTATAAAAGAAAAAAAAAAAAAAAAAACTGCGAAGGCATAGTGCTACTGTTACTCAACCATGAGAACTCTACGGTGTACTGAGATGTTCTTACTGTTCTTAGACTCATTAGGCTTAGGTTATGTTATAGTCCTAGTTTATGGGCGGCACCGAGGCCTGTTTATGTTCGGGATATTGAGGATTTTCTTTGAGATTACTTTGAGTTCATTAGTACGAACGCTTTTTACCCTTAGGGGCAATGGTGGGATATACACAGGGTGTGCGTTTGTTAGAAAATCTGTATTTAAGCTAGAGGTCCGTGATGAATTAAAAAAAAAGAAATACACACATACATACACATATATGTATATATGTATATATATATATATTACATATATACATATATATATATATATATATATATATATATATATATATATATATATATATATATATATATATATATATACATATATATATATATATATATATATATATATGTACATATATATATATATATATATATATATATATATATATATATATATGTATATATATATATATA
>BOPN01002433.1:168513-173513 GCA_017312705.2 Penaeus japonicus
ATATGTATATTCATTCATATATATGTACATATATATACATATATAATATATATATATATATATATATATATATATATATATATATATATATATATATATATATATATATATATGTGCGTGTGTGTGTGTGTGTGTGTGTGTGTGTATTATTTACATGTATACATATATATTATATATATATACGTATATATATATATAATTTTGTGTGATATTCTATCTTTCTTAATTAATTAGATGAACAAAGAAAGGGGAGACGGAAGAAATTATTATCACTTTTTTAGACTCCCACGCCCACATCACAAACACACACACACATACACATATATATATATATGTGTGTGTGTGTGTGTGTCTGTAATTGAGTGCGTGTGAGGGCTATGTTTAGTGTGTAACAACGAAAGTAGTCGGTGCCACCACGTACCAGAATTATTTATATAAGAGAACTTTTTTACTAATTTTTTAACACATTCACGGAATCGCCACCACTCGGGGTTTATTTATGTGGAACCCTGAGGAAAACCTCTAACAATTGCAAGAGAATGAGAAATAAAAACAGTGGTAGTGAGTTTTACCATGTTTTTCTTTAAAAACATGATTTTGTTCGGGTGTATGGATCATAACAAACCTATAATTTTCCATTTTCCTTGATTTGATCTATATAAAGAGAGAGAGAGAGAGAGAGAGAGAGAGAATAATTGGGTTTATTCTTAATAATCTAGTTTTTCCTCTTATCAATTAAAGCTATTGTTTGCTCTTAGTAGGCCTTTCTTCCTTTGAATCACTGTGTACATTCCGTAACTACCAGCTCCGTGAGCATGATGACGCTACTACTCTTTCCCTTCACTTTCATTTCTTCGCAGAATTAAGTTTACTGTCTAATTAACATTAATAATTTACTGTCTAATCAACATTTATAATTTTTCCTCCCATTTTAAACTTCATGTGAATCACTGATTAATATAGACATGACAGTGTGTCGCCATGAAGGATTGCATGAAGCAAATTAATAAAAAAACTGGCCGCAACTCCTCTGCTTTTCTCTTTCTTTTTTATTTTGAATTATTTTTATCTTTCCACCATATCTTTTTATCTGTGACCGACTGCTATTCTTTCTTTCACTGTCGGGCTGTCGCCTTTAACGAGCCACGAGACTCACAAAGACTATGATGATTGGCCGTGACTCTTTTTACCGCTCCTTCTAGTTATCAAGCATTGCTTCCCTTCTCTTTATCTTGCTGTTACTAACCGAATATTTACCCTTTCGCACTCTCATGGTTTGGTCACCAATGAAGATCCTCGACTCTGAGCACTTTTAATTTACAACCAAAAAGAAAAGAAAACCGCGTTGGAGGCAAGGCTTTGGCAAATGGCGTCGTAGCCAGAGACGCATATTCATGAAACCAAATTCTGTGGCCAGAGAAAAAGGAACCTTGGCATCGACGACACATTTCTTTCACTGGCTTTGATGCCCTTAATGACACCTTTAGGAATATATATCGTGCCCCGGCTACTCGATATACCCTTAAAATTGTGAGACAACAGCTCTCCTAAACAACATTACCTGCGGGCGGAGAGAGGAACCAAGGAATGAACAGACAGCTGCACTGTTTTCCTTTCCTTCACTTAACCGACCAACTCATTTGGATTATTAGAAATTTACTCAGATCAATATCCTAATTCTCTTGTGGAGTTATAAACGCTAAGTTTTGGTATATTCAAATAAGAGTACTAATAACACTTTCTTACGTGCGACTCAGTAAGGTTGCTTTTTCGTGGATATTTTAAGAGCCCGATGGTATGATATATATATATATATATATATATATATATATATATATATATATTCACTCTCTCTCTCTATATATATATATATATATATACATATATATGTATATTCATATACATATATATATATATATATATATATATATATATATATATATATATATATATGTACATACATATTTATATATGTATATATATACATATATATACACACACACACATATATATATGTGTGTGTACGTATATATGTATGTGTGTGCGCGCATGCGTGTGTGCATATAAATACAGATGAACATACACAAACACGCATGAATAGATAAACACGAAAAAGGCTTATGCAGCTTACATCAGAAACCAAGCCCCCCCGAGCGAAAGCGCTGTCAAACCCTCCTGCCAACACCATACATGTTAAACAGTGAAATACGGACGCCGTGTATTAAATCTTTCTGTGACGGACGTGTTTTATTGTTTTGCATTTGATATCGAATATATGCAGATTGATTGATTCTATTTTGCATTTTTGGCGATAGAAAATAAAATCTTTCAATACTGTCCGGCCAATAGGTGGATGAAACTGCATGACTGCATGTTGCTGACTTTGCGTCTGTAATTGAGAGGTTGTGAGTGACTGGGGTTTTGAGGCACAAGCATTGCATAATTCGGGTTTGCTGAGTCATATGAGCAGTATTTTTGGTGCTGACGCTAATGGCGATGAAGGTGATAACCATCATAAAAAATACACGAAAGTATGCTGATGGTATGAATAAAATCAAATTAAATCAACAAAAATTGTTGCGCGTCGGATCTAATATGCATTTTATTCACTTTGAAAAAATATATAAATTCTTTTGGTATTGTGAAAAGGTAGATAAACATGTGATGAATTTGTGATTTTTACAAAAAAGAGCTATAGCAATAGTAATGAGAAAATACTTATCAACATTACAATTACTCTCATTACCTTGAAAATTCGTAAAGAAATAATATATATTAGATCGTCATAAATCATATTTTCTTACCCATAATTGTTATTCATACTAAAGCTTTTGTATTATCTACAAGACCTTATTTCCTTTTTCATTATTTACATTTCTCGTTTTAGTATATCATGTAGAAATCTGACATGTAACTCTGAGAGAAAAAAAATCTTATATAAAACCTTCGTATATGTGAGTGTGTGTATGTATTTGTACACAAACACACACACACATACATTCATACATGTGTGTGTATATATATATATATATATATATATATATATATATATATATATATATATATATATATATATATATATATATTTATAGATAGAGAGAGATAGAGAGAGAGAGAGAGAGAGATAGATAGATGGATATATAGATAGGTGTAATGAATATGAAAAGACAAATACTGCTTTTAGATCTTGATAATTGAAATCAACCCTATAACACAGGATACAAATAGCATTCCCCAGTTTACAACCAATATGTATTAACAATTACGAACCCTTTGTTGCGGGTACAATTATAGAAATAATTGCAATGTTGATTATGGAACCTAACCCACTGCAACTGAAGGGTGAAAGGGTTAAAGACAAGATTACGTAATTTTCGTTCAGAGTAAGCGAAATAAAACGAAAAGTATTGTTATTTGGGGCTGGTTTTAAGAAAATGATATTAGTTCAATTTTTGTTTTTTAATGTTTAATCTTTAGGTAATGAGCCAGATTCTGCATAATTTATAATTATTTCTTATTATTGCAGCACAAAAGCGTAAGTGTCTTCTCTATCTTCTCTAATTTCAGTAATAATATTAATATAATCTTTTATCAGAATGTTTTTTTGATTAATTTCATTATTCATATTAATACTTTCACACAGCTACGTGATGAAAGCAACTTATTGGTACGAATGAAATATTAATATATGCATATAATTATGTGTTTGTGTTTTTGTGTATGTGTACACACACACACACACACACACACACACATATATATATATATATATATATATATATATATATATATATATGTATATGTATACATATATATATATATATATATATATATATATATATATATATATATATATATATATATTTATATATATATGTGTGTGTTTTTGTGTGTGTATATATGTATATATAAATGTATATATATATTATATATATGTATATATATACATATATATACACACAAACAAGGTGTACACATACACACACATATATATATATATATATATATATATATATATATATATATATATATATATATATATATATATATATATGTAAATATATGTATATGTATATATATATATATATATATATATATATATATATATATATATATATATATATGTATATATATGCATATATATATATATATATATATATATATATATATATATACATATATATATGTACGTATATATATATATATATATATATATATATATATATATATATATATATATATATACATACATATGTATATATATATGGCGTCATCATTACCAAACTTATGCTTTAGCACAATAGAAATCTAGAGGGGAAAAGATGAGAGAGAAAGAAAGAGAAAATGTAGCAGTTTTGATATATGAAGAAAAAAATAGTTTGAATATGTTTTACACGAATTATTTTTTCAGTTACTACAGCTTAAAAATCATCTTTGCCATTACATATTAAAAAATGTATATCACTGTTATCTATCTTGCTGATGCAGAATGATAAGAATCCTTTCACAGACCTACATGTTGCAAAAACACATCATAGATAAATGGTTCTGAGCGAAACATCCATCAGCGAGGATCTTCATTGGTGACCAAACCATGAGAGTGCGAAAGAGTAAATATTCGGTTAGTAACAGGAAGATAAAGAGAAGGGAAGCAATGCTTGATAACTAGAAGGAGTGTAAAAAGAGTCACGGCCAATCATCAAAGTCTTTGTTGTTGTGTTTTATTGGAATTGTTTAGAGTCGCGACTCGTTAAAAGCGACAGTCCGACAGTGAGAGAAAGAATAACAGTCGGTCAGAGATAAGAAGATAGGGAGGAAAGATAGAAAATAACTAAATAACAAGAAAAAGAAAGAGCAGAGAATTATGGCCAGTTGTTTATATTAATTTTGTTTGTGTAATCCTTCATGTCGACGATCTGCTATGTATATATCAATTAGTGATTCAGATTAATTTTAAAATTGGGAGGAAAATTAGGCTGATTAATGTTAATTAGACAGTA
>BOPN01002433.1:176013-188513 GCA_017312705.2 Penaeus japonicus
TATTATTATATATATATATATATATATATGTATATATGTGTGTATGTATATATATATATATATATATATATATATATATATATATTATATATATAATATCACATATTATTATTATATTACATATTATTATTATTATTATATATTGTTGGTAATATTATTACATACATATACACATACGCAGTATTACATAAACATAAACATATATTATAAACATTATTACAATATTATTATTATTGTTATTATTATTATTATTATTATTATTATTATTATTATTATTAAAGAATGCTAAAGATATGTATATATATTATATAAATAGATAGATAATAATGTTAAAATCACTTCTAAGACATCTTTAAGAAAAGGCCTCACTCTCTCCCTTGCAGACAGCTCATACATATCCCACAGAGAAAAGCAAGATTTAAAGCAAGAATATGATAAAAGAGAAAAGCAGAAGGGAGAATAAGAGGAGGATGAAGACTTATGATCCCGAGTTCCTTCACATAATTTTATAAACGTCTCGAGGACCCTTGACTGTTTCTTGGGTAATTTTCTGCCTCGTGGTTTTCAGTCAGAAAGTTTAAGTATCCTTCATGTTGGTGTGTGTATGTGTATACGTGTGCTTGGCTTCACTTTTGTGTGTTTGCATACTGCGCTCGCTCGCTCGCTCGCTCGCTCACTCACTCAATTGCTCGCCCACTCACTCACTCACCTCTCTCTCTCTCTCCTCTCCCTATCTCTCTCTCTCTCTCTCCTCTCCCTATCTCTCACACTCTCTCTCTATCTCTCACTCTCTTCCTCTCTCTCTCACTCTCTTCCTCTCTCTCTCCCCTCTCTCACTCTCTCTCTGTGCATTTATGAGTGAGTGTGTGTTTGTGTACTGCGTATATATCTATACGTGTATACAAGCGTGTTGATTTTCATCATAATTACCAATACTATTATATGACTACAAAAACACAAGTAGATAAATTTGAGGTAATTTGACCTGATAATGTTATCCCCCGAATTACATCACGATGAAAAGCCTCTTCATGAAATCCTATAGTGAACATTATATAAAGAAAATCTGTTTTGTAAAAGGTGACGGAAAATGAATTTAATACCCTGTTTTAATCGGATTACTGTCATGATCTGCGCCCATGTGGAATCAGCAACGGCTCTTTCCTCGCGTCAGTGGATATTGCGATGCGCTTCTTTTTTTTTTTTTTTTTTTTTTCGGGAAGTATCATTTTGTGTGATATTTTGTTTTTTTTTTCAGAATAAATTAAATGAACAAGAAAAGGGAGACGGAAGAAATGTGTGTGTGTGTGTGTGTGTGTGTGTGTGTGTATTATTTACATGTATACATATATATTATATATATATACGTATATATATATATAATTTTGTGTGATATTCTATCTTTCTTAATTAATTAGATGAACAAGAAAAGGGAGACGGAAGAAATTATTAATATCACACAGACTCCCACGCCCACATCCACACAAACGCACACACACATACACATATATATATATATGTGTGTGTGTGTGTGTGTGTATGAGTGAGTGCGTGTGAGGGCTATGTTTAGTGTCACCAACGAAAGTAGTCGGTGCCACCACACGTACAGACTTATTTATATAAGAGAACTTTTACTAATTTTACTAACTTATTCCACGGAATCACCGCCACCACTCGGAGGTTTATTTATGTGAGGACCCCTGAGGAAAACCTCTAACAATTGCAAGAGAATAAGAAATAAAAACAGTGGTAGTGAGTTTTTATGTTTCTTTAAAGGCATCTGATTTTGTTTGGGTGTATGGATCATAACAAACCTATAATTTTCCATTTTCCTTGATTTGATCTATATAAAGAGAGAGAGAGAGAGAGAGAGAGAATAATGAAGATAAAAATTGGGTTTATTCTTAATAATCTAGTTTTCCTGCTTATCAATTAAAGCTATTAGATTCACTCTTAGTAGGCCTTTCTTCCTTTGAATCACTGTGTACATTCCGTAACTACCAGCTCCGTGAGCATGATGACGTTACTACTCTTTCCCTTAACTTTCATTTCTTCGCAGAATTAAGTTTACTGTCTAATTAACATTAATAATTTACTGTCTAATTAGCATTAATCATTTTTCCTCCCATTTTAAACTTCATCTGAATCACTGATTAATATAGACATAGCAGATCGTCGCCATGAAGGATTACATAAACAAAATTAATATAAAAAACTGGCTATAACTCTCTGCTCTTTCTCTTTATTTAGTTATTTTCTATCTTTCCACCATATCTTTTTATCTCTGACCGACTGCTATTCTTTCTCTCACTGTCGGGCTGTCGCCTTTAACGAGCCACGAGACTCACAAAGACTATGATGATTGGCCGTGACTCTTTTTACACTCCTTCTAGTTATCAATCATTGCTTCCCTTCTCTTTATCTTGCTGTTACTAACCGAATATTTACTCTTTCGCACTCTCATGGTTTGGTCACCAATGAAGATCCTCGACTCTGAGCACTTTTAATTTACAACCAAAAAGAAAAGAAAACCGCGTTGGAGGCAAGGCTTTGGCAAATGGCGTCGTAGCCAGAGACGCATATTCATGAAACCAAATTCTGTGGCCAGAGAGAGAGGAACCTTGGCATCAACGACACATATCTTTCACTGGCTTTGATGCCCCTTGGCTTTGGCACCTTTGGGTATATATATCATTGCCCCGCCTACTCGATATACCCTTAAAATTGTGAGGAAACAGCTCTCCTAAACAGCATTACCTGCGGGCGGAGAGAGGAACCAAGGAATGAACAGAGAGCGCCACTGTTTTCCTTTCCTTGACTTAACCGACCAACTCAGTTTGATTATTAGAAATTTACTCAGATCAATATCCTAATTCTCTTGTGGAGTTATAAACGCTAAGTTTTGGTATATTCAAATAAGAGTACTAATAACACTTTCTTACGTGCGACTCAGTAAGGTTGCTTTTCCGTGGATATGTTCAATGTCCGCTGGTATAATACGTATATATATATATGTATATATATATATATATATATATATATATATATATATATATATATATATATGTGTGTGTGTGTGTGTGTATGTGTATACATATATCTATATCTATCTATCTATCTCTATATATATGTATGTATATACACGCATATATGTGTGTGTGCATATAAATACAGATGAATATACACAAACACATAAATAGATAGAGCGATACGCAGATAAATAAACACGAAAAAGGCTTATACAAACACATCAGAAACCAGAATTCCCCGAGCGAAACGCTGCCAAACCCTCCTGCCAACACCATACATGTTAAACAGTGAAATACGGACGGCGTGTATTAAATCTTTCTGTGACAGACATGTTTTATTGTTTTGCATTTGATATCGAATATATGCAGATTGATTGATTCTATTTTGCATTTTTGGCGATAGAAAATAAAATCTTTGAATACTGTCCGGCCAATAGGTGGATGAAACTGCATGACTGCATGTTGCTGACTTTGCGTCTGTAATTGAGAGGTTGTGAGTGACTGGGGTTTTGAGGCACAATCATTGCATAATTCGGGTTTGCTGATTCATATGAACGTGATATTTTGATGCTGACGCTGATGGTGATGAAGGTGATAACCATCATGAAAAATACACGAAAATTATGCTGATGATTATGAATAAATCAATCAACAAAAATTGTTGCGCGTCGAATCTAATATGCATTTTATTCACTTTGAAAAAATATATAAATTCTTTTGGTATTGTGAAAAGGTAGATAAACATGTGATGAATTTGTGATTTTTATAAGTATAGCAATAGTAATAAGAAAATACTTATCAACATTACAATTACTCTCATTATCTTGAAAATTCATAAAGAATTAAGAACTATTAGATCGTCATAAATCATATTTTCTTACCCATAATTGTTATTCATACTAAAGCTTTTATATTATCTACGAACCTTATTTCCTTTTTCATTATTATTCTCGTTTTAGTATATCATGTAGAAATCTGACATGTAACTCTGAGAGAAAAAAAGATCTTATACAAAACCTTCGTATATGTGAGTGTATGTATGTGTGTACACAAACACACACACACATACATTCATACATGTGTGTGTATATAGATAGATAGATAGATAGATAGATAGATAGATAGATAGATAGATAGATAGATAGATAGATAGATAGATAGATGGATAGATAGATAGGTGTAGTGAATATGAAAAGACAAATAGCACCATCTTTTACTTTTTCTAATACTGCTTTTAGATCTTGATAATTGAAATCAACCCTATAACACAGGATACAAATAGCATACCCCAGTTTACAACCAATATGTATTAACCAATTACGAACCCTTTGTTGCAGGTACAATTATAGAAATAATTGCAATGTTGATTATGGAACCTAACCCACTGCAACTGAAGGGTGAAAGGGTTAAAGACAAGATTACGTAATTATAAATCAGAGTAAGCGAAATAAAGCGAAAAGTATTGTTATTTTGGGCTGGTTTTAAGAAAACGATATTAGTTCAATTTTTTGTTTTTAATGTTTAATGTTTAGGTAATAGGCAGATCCTCATTATAATTATTTCTTATTATTAGCTTCGCGTAAGTGTCTTCTCTATCTTCTCTATTTTCATTAATAACAATAATAAAATTATTTTATCAGAAATGATAAAATAATTAGTTTCATTATTCATATTATTACTTTCACACAGCTACCTGATGGAAGCAACTTATTGGTACGTATGAAATATTCATATATGCATATAATTATGTATGGATTTTATAATTTTTTTTTGTTTATATATATATATATATATATATATATATATATATATATATATATATTTTTATATATTTTTTTTTTTTATATATATATATATATATATATATATATATATATATATATATATATATATATATATATATATATATGTGTGTGTGTGTGTGTATATACATATGTGTGTGTACATATATATGTATATATATACATATATATGTATATCTATACATATCTATACATATATATGTATATATATATGTATGTATATACATACATATATATATATATATATATATATATATATATATATATATATATATATATATATATATATGTCGCCATCATTACCAAAGTTATGCAGCACATGAAATCTAAGAGAGGGAAGGATGAGAGAGAAAGAAAGAGAAAGTGTAGCAGTTTTGATTCATGAAGAAAGAAAGAAAGAAAAAAAAATCTGCTTGAATATGTTCTTCCACGAATTAATTTTCAGTTACTACAACAAAATCATCAATGCCATTACGGAAATAGTATATCATTGATATCTCTCTTGTTGATGCAGAACGATAAGAATCCTTTCACAGACCTATATGTTGCAAAAACACATCATAGATAAATGGTTTTGAGCGAAACATCCATCAGGAAAAAATGCATCGCCTTTTGTAGGGAATTTGCAATGACAAATTGTGCATCCTATGACGAATGGATAGCGTGGATAGGCATAATGCCAAAGTCATTATGGTATTTTGTTGGTTAATTGCGAATGGTTTGGGTCGTTAAGAGATTAGCGTAATTGCACGATTTGAAATGGAAGTTAAGGAGCTATCAAGGCGAATGAAATGAAAGAGTAATGCCTAAGTTTATGTGTGTTTGTATGTGAGTATTTCTTGACATTTCTATATTCCAGGGTGCATTCATACGTGAAAATGTGCATGTGTATCTGTGCGTAAGGAATATATGTATCCGCGTGAGTTATATATGTATCCGCACACCGCCTTGCCATTACGTCTGCATGAATATTTCCTCTCTTTCATATCCAGTCCTGAAGAAACCAAATATTATGCTTCACTGATAACTATTTCTTTGACCTTCAGTAATTCCACAGAAAATCTTTCAATGGCAATAATGTTTTTCTTCGATCCTAATCACACGTTTGGCAACTGACTGACTCAGTATTGCCATTCAAAAGGAGAAAAACAACCTTAGATTTCTGATGAAGATTCTATTCAAAAGAAGATTCTTTGTGGAAACAAGCAAACTTCACTTTTCTTATTTGAATAGAGACGTTATTATCACTGTTTCCTATATCAAATACCTTATTTTTCATTCAAAATTGTTGCTACTTACCTTTAGCACAATTGGTATTGTTAAGACACACACACATCATATTTATACTGTATGCACAAGTCGCATACCTCTGTGTGCATGCTGGTTACACGTCGCTACTTAATCAATGTGCATTTGCGGCAGAGCATCCGGTTTGCAAGGGTGAATCTCACTGCGCTGCAGGCTGTACGGTGCAGTTGACTATTGCAATATGATATCGTTGTTTATATAATATTGCTGCGGTCATATCATGTAAACAAACATAGAAACAAATCATTTATAGACATGAAAACTATTTCATATAATGCGTGCTTCAAATGTATCTATAAAAGACGATATACAAGTTCAATATAACATTTTGTTCATCTACACATTTTGGGGTTATATGCAAGTTTCTCTATGTTTTCAGAATTATAACAAACAAGATAAGGTAAATGACGACGCGGAGTTAGATCAGGTCACTTGGATGTCTCGTTGACAACTAACGTAGTTAGAAATAAGTTACGATGAAAATACAAAAGTACTACTTGATTGATACTAAATTACATAAGTTTGGAATGCTGCATCTGATATTTTCTTCCACATTATGGACTGTGCATTGTGTAATCGCTCTTCAGAACGATATTGAAACCAGTCGAAGCGAGCAACGAGGTGTCAATCAATCAATCAGCTAAGATGTTGAAATGTTGACATGTTACCCATTTCAGGAACATTCTAAGTCCATCTATAAGTTCCAAATTCATGTAATTCTTCAAAATGATGGGAAAACGCCCTGAAATTTGGGGACATGTGTTCCCCTCACTTCCGCCACTGAGCCGGATCTGAGGAGAGCTAACGCGTTTTCGGGTAATTATTTGAGATATTCACTCGTGTTATCACGCTCATCGGCAAATAGTTTTGCTAATAGCGATAGTTTTATTATTATCATCATTACTAATAAGATATTCACAACAATTAGGTTCATCCTCATTAGCATTATCAAATATCGTCCTTTCTACTGTACAATCTTACCCTCATGGCCACTAGTCCTTTTCTTAGTGACATTTTGACACCGTCACTGAAACCGGGGTACAGGAAGCAGTATGGTTACAAGAGGCTACTTGATACATATGTGGCTACGTAATCGTGATCAATTATTGCCCCGATTGCATTATCTCTCACATCAGCAGTTCTGAACCTCTCTGCCTACCACAACCCCAACTTTTGAATTATAAGTTATATTCTTTTGTGGAGATGTATTTATATATACATGCATACGCTTATGCACACGTACACACACACACGGGTATATCAGTAGTTCTCACCCTTTTTCTTAACAATCACGCCTCTTGTAATGGTCAGTCATTTCTTCCAGTTCCTTCACCTAATTGAAGTGAGTAAACACACTCACAATATATATATATATGTGTGTGTGTATGTGTGTGTACAGCCGTGCAGCCTGCAGCGCAGTGAGATTCTACCCTTGCAAACCGGATGCTCTGCCGCAAATGCACATTAAGTAGCGACGTGTAACCAGCATGCACACAGAGGTATGCGACTTGTGCATACAGTATAAATATGATGTGTGTGTGTGACCGCGCTTTAATAATACCAATTGTGCTAAAGGTAAGTAGCAACAATTTTGAATGAAAAATACGGTATTTGATATAGGAAACAGTGATGATAATGTCTTTATTCAAATAAGAAAAGTTAAGTTTGCTTGTTTCCACAACGAATCTTCTTTTGAATAGAATCTTCATCAGAAATCTAAGGTTGTTTTCCTCCTTTTGAATGGCAATACTGAGTCAGTCAGTTGCCAAACGTGTGATTAGGATCGAAGAAAAACATCATTGCCATTGAAAGATTTTCTGTGGACTTACTGAAGGTCAAAGAAATAGTTATCAGTGAAGCATAATATTTGGTTTCTTCAGGACTGGATATGAAGGAGAGAAAATATTCATACAGACGTAATGGCAAGTGTGTGTGTGGATACATATATTCCTCACGCACACATACACATGCACACACATTTTCACGTATGAATGCACCCTGGAATATAGAAATGTCAAGAAATACTCACACACAAACACACATAAAGTTAGGCATTACTCTTTCCTTTCATTCGCCTTGTTAGCTCCTTAACTTCCATTTCTAATCGTCCAATTACGCTAATCTCTTAACGACCCAAACCATTCGCAATTAACCAACAAAATACCATAATGACTTTGGCATTATGCCTATCCACGCTATCCATTCGTCATAGGATGCACAATTTGTCATTGCAAATTCCCTACAAAAGGCGATGCATTTTTTCCTGATGGATGTTTCGCTCATAACCATTTATCTATGATGTGTTTTTGCAACATATAGGTCTGTGAAAGGATTCTTATCGTTCTGTATCACCAAGAGAGATATCAATGATATGCTATTTACGTAATGGCATAGATGATTTTGTTGTAGTAACTGAAAATTAATTCGTGTAAAAACATATTCAAGCAGACTTTTTTTTTTCTTTCTTCATAAATCACAACTGCTACACTTTCTCTTTCTTTCTCTCTTATCCTTCCCTCTCTTAGATTAACTTTGGTAATGATGGCGACATATATATATATATATATATATATATATATATATATATATATATACACATCTGTGTGTGTTTTGTGTGGGTGTGTGTGTATGTGTAGACATTATATATATATATA
Organism: Penaeus japonicus; assembly: GCA_017312705.2. Lineage (NCBI taxonomy): Eukaryota > Metazoa > Arthropoda > Malacostraca > Decapoda > Penaeidae > Penaeus > Penaeus japonicus. The sequence continues at coordinate 184,807 of BOPN01002433.1, forward strand.
TATATATATATATAAATATATATATATATATATATATATATACACATACATATATTTATATATATGTATATATATATACGTATAAATATGTATATATATATATATATATATATATATATATATATATATATATATATATATATACATATACATACATACATATACACACACATACGTTTATACATACACACACACACATATATACATATATATATATATATATATATATATATATATATATATATATATATGTATGTATATATATACATATATATAACACACACACACACACACACACACACACACACACACACACACACACATATATATATATATATATATATATATATATATATATATATATATATATATATATATACATATATATATACATATACAAACACACACACACACACACACACACACACACACACACACACACATATATATATACATATATATATGTATATATATATATATATATATATATATATATATATATATATATATATATATATATATATATATACCACACAAATACACACACATAATTTTATGCATATATGAATCTTTCATGTGTACCAATAAGTTGCCTTTATCACGTAGCTGTGTGAAAATATTATTATGACTAATGAAACGAATAAAAAACATTCTGATAAAAGATTTTATTATTATCATTACTGAAATTAGAGCAGATAAAGAAGACACTTACGCGAAGGTAATAATAAGAAAGAATGATAATGAGGATCTACCTATTATCTAAACATTAAACATTAAAAAAAGAGAAAAAAATGAACAAATATCGTTTTCTTTAATCCAGCCCCAAATAACAATACTTTTCGCTTTATTTCGTTTACTCTGAGCGATAATTACGTAATCTTGTCTTTAACCCTTTCACCCTTCAGTTGCAGTGGGTTAGGTTCCATAATCAACATTGCAATTATTTCTATAATTGTACTTGCAACAAAGGGTTCGTAATTGGTTAATACATATTGGTTGTAAACTGGGGTAGGCTATTTGTATCCCGTGTTAAAGGGTTGATTTCAATTATCAAAATCTAAAAGCAGTATCAGAAAAAGTAAAAGATTGTGCTATTTGTCTTTTCATATTCATTACACCTATCTATCTATCTATTTATCTGTCTATCTATCTATATATATAAATAAATAAATAGATATATATATATATATATATATATATATATATATATATATATATATATATATATATATATGTACACACACACATTTATGCGTGTATGTGTGTGTTTGTGTACACACATACACTCACATATACGAAGGTTTTGTTTAAGATTTTTTTTTTCTCTCTGAGAGTTGTATGTCAGATTTCTACATATTCTAAAACGAGAATAAACTGAGGTTCGTAGATAATATAAAAGCTTTAGTATGAATAACAATTATTGGTAAAATAATAAGATATATGACAATCTAATAGTTCTTATTTCTTTATGAATTTTCAAGATAATGAGAGTAATTGTAATGTTGATAAGTATTTTCGTATTACTATTACTGTACTTATAAAAATCACTAATTCATCACATGTTTATCTACCTTCTCAGAATACCAAAAGAATTTATACATTTTTTCAAAGTGAATAAATGCATGTTAGATTCGACGCACAACAAGTTTTGTTGATTGATTTATTCATAATCATCAGTATAATTTTCGTGTATTTTTCATGATGGTTATCACCTTAATCACCATTACCGTCAGCATCAAAATATCACGTTCATATGAATCAGCAACTCCGAATTATGCCATGCTTGTGCCTCAAAACCCCAGTCACTCACAACCTCTCAATTACAGACGCAAAGTCAGCAACATGCAGTCATGCAGTTTCATCCACCTATTGGGCGGACGGTATTCAAAGATTTTATTTTCTATCGCCAAAAATGCAAAATATAATCAATCAATCTGCATATATTCGATATCAAATGCAAAACAATAAAACATGTCTGTCACAGAAAGATTTAATACACGCCGTCCGTATTTCACAGTTTAACATGTATGGTGTTGGCAGGAGGGTTTGGCAGCGCTTCGCTCGGGGAATTCTGGTTTCTGATGTGTTTGTATAAGCCTTTTTCGTGTTTGTTTATCTGCGTATCGCTCTATTTATGGCTGTTCGTGTATATTTATATGCATTTATATGCACACACGCACGCACACACACACACACACACACACACACACACACACACACACATACGCACGTACGCACACACACACATAAATATGCAGGTATATACATATACATATAGATATAGATAGATAGATATAGATATAAGTATATACATACATACATACAGATATATATATATATATATATATATATATATATATAGATAGATGGATATATATAGATATATATACACATATACATGTATTATACCAGCGGACATTGAAAATATCCACGAAAAAGCAACCTTACTGAGTCGCACGTAAGATATTGTAATTAGTAATCTTTTACAAATATACCAAAACTTAGCGTTTATAACTCCACAAGAGAATTAGGATATTGATCGGAGTAAATTTTAATAATCAAACTGAGTTGGTCGGTTAAGTGAAGGAAAGGAAAACAGTGGCGCTCTCTGTTCATTCCTTGGTTCCTCTCTCCGCCCGCAGGTAATGCTGTTTAGGAGAGCTGTTTTCTCACAATTTTAAGGGTATATCGAGTAGGCGGGGCAATGATATATATACCCAAAGGTGCCTAAGCCAAGGGGCATCAAAGCCAGTGAAAGATATGTGTCGTTGATGCCAAGGTTCCTCTCTCTCTGCCCACAGAATTTGGTTTCAGGAATATGCGTCACTGGCTGCGACGCCATTTGCAAAAGCTTTGCCTCCAACGCGGTTTTCTTTTCTTTTTGGTTGTAAATTAAAAGTGCTCAGAGTCGAGGATCTTCATTGGTGACCAAACCATGAGAGTGCGAAAGAGTAAATATTCGGTTAGTCACAGCAAGATAAAGAGAAGGGAAGTAATGATTGATAACTAGAAGGAGTGTAAAAAGAGTCACGGCCAATCATCAAAGTCTTTGTTGTTGTGTTTTATTGGAATTGTTTAGAGTCTCGTGGCTCGTTAAAGGCGACACCCCGACAGTGATAGAAAATAACTAGATAACAAGAAAGAGAAAGAGCAGAGAGTTGTAGCCAGTTTTTTTTTTTTTTTATGTAATCCTTCATAGCGACAGTCTGCTGTCTATATTAATTAGTGATTAGTATTAATTAGTGATTAAGTTTAAAATTGGGAGGAAAAAATTAGACTGATTAATGTTAATTAGACAGTAAACTTTATTCTCCGAAGAAATGTTAGTTTAGGGAAAGAATAGTAACGTCATCATGAGCACGGAGCTGGTTGTTCGGGATGTAAACAATAATTCAAACGAAACAAAGGCCTACTAAGAGTGAATCTAATAACTATAATTGATAAGCAGCAAAATTAGAATCCTAAGAATAAACACAATTATTATTTTCATAATTGTATCCCTCTCTCTTTTTTTTGTTGTTTGTTTCTTTTATATAGATCAAATGAATAAAATGTATTGAACTTGTATATCGTCTTTTATAGATACATTTGAAGCACGCATTATATAAAATAGTTTTCATGTCCATAAATGATTTGTTTCTATGTTTGTTTACATATGACCACAGCAATATTATATGAACAACGATATCATTTAGGAATGGTCAACT
>BOPN01002433.1:193513-196013 GCA_017312705.2 Penaeus japonicus
CACGGAGCTGGTTGTTCGGGATGTAAACAATTATTCAAACGAAACAATTGCCTACTAAGAGTGAATCTAATAACTTTAATTGATAAGCAGCAAAAGTAGATTCCTAAGAATAATCCCAATTTTTATTTTCATTATTCTCTCTCTCTCTCTCCTTATATATAGATCAAATCAAGGAAAATGGAGAATTATAGGTTTGTTACGATCCATATACCATATGGAGAACCCAGGCAAAATAAAATAAATGCCTTTAAAGAAACAAAAAACTCACTACCACTGTTTTTATTTCTCATTCTCTTGCAATTGTTAGAGGTTTTCCTCAGGGGTCCTCACATAAATAAACCTCCGAGTGGTGGCGGTGATTCCGTGGAATAAGTAAGTAAAGTTTAAGTTCTCTTATATAATTCTGTACGTGTGGTGGCACCGACTTCTTTCGTTGGTGACACTAAACATAGCCCTCACACGCACTCACTCATACACACACACACACACACATATATATATGTGTGTGTGTGTGTGTCTGTGTGTGTGTGTGTGTGTGTGCGTGCATAAATACATTTCTTATTATTCGACTGTAAAGATAAGTGCAATAGGTCTCTTAATTCTCTGCTATTGTCGACTATAATTCTACAGAAAAGTTTTGCGACTAACGACTCCCGAAGTCATTGCATATTTCACTTCATTTTTCGAAGATAACAATCGGCATTTTATAAGGCAACTAATTCAAGATGGAACGTTTATCAAGTCTTGCCAATCTGGAACTACGGTTTATATTTTTTATATTATCAAAACACACACACATGCACACATGCACACACGCGACACGCACGCATACGCACACACACACACACACACATACACATATACATTTATACACACATACACGTACACACTCACTCACACACACACTCTTTCTCATACACTCACACAAACACACACATGTATACACGGTACATATACAGATCACCACAATAAAAATACACTAACTGTTTATGCATATACATATAACACATAATAAATCCATGTATTGTATTCTCCTTTTACCCTCAGACAAGCTACGAGATATATTCGGAAGATTTCCAATGTCGCGCAGAGTGTATTGTAAGCCGTTAGATCTTCGTAGTTTTGAGTAAATTGGCTGTTAACCATCGTTCAGGCGGACGAAAAGTCAACGCTTTACTAATTTATGCGTTTTATCGTAAATATTTGTAATTTAGATAGTTGAATTCGTTAAGAAATGATATACTGGTTCTAAAACGAGAGAAAAATGTGTAACAAGAAGGCTTATTTTTCGAAATAACGACAAAATAACGACCATATGATGTAACAGCTCCCTCGGTGTTCCAAGCACCCAGTTACAGTTAGTCAGTAGCTGCGGAAACGTGTCGCTGCAGTACACTGTCACTGTGTCAGTAGCTGGAGTTCGCTAACAGTCGCAAGGTCTTATCTGTGAAGGTGTGTGCTCCCGGAATTGATACCAAGATCCACTACAACCAGTCGGTTACACGCCGCTTGAATTGATATACAGTGAACAGTGAGTATTAGACGCGAATGGTATATGTATGTGACGATACCTGCTCCGTGGATTATTGTTTGTGACGTGTCGTTTGCTGTTAGGAATATTGTGGATGTAAACTGACTAATCCTATTTTCCGTGGAGGGGCTGTGCAGATTCTTGGATTTAGGTGATCTTTGGAGCATCATACTTGAGAAAAAAAAATTATGTGACAGACGGGTAGTCTTTGGGTTTTAACGTGAAACGTGAATTTCTTCAATGTTTCTAATTGATGACAGTTACAAAAAGTTTCAATTCTACTATTGATGCTCGGGGCGACCTTTATCCAGCTCTTACACGATTCACGAATCCTGCCCTGCATTTGCACTCGAAACTGATTTAGAGTTTATATATACGTTCATGAATCAAGCAAAGCAAGTTACCTCTTAAATTGCTGTCCCGTTTTTTTTTTCTTTTTTTATAGCTTTTTAAACTTTTTTTTCGATTATGACGGATTGGAACTCTCCTTGCATAGGTGCGAATGGCAGAGAATGGGTTCGCACTGCAAAATATGTTGAATAATTGGTGCGTTTCGACGTTAGGTTTTGGGTGTGTGTGTAGATAAAAATATACATATACATAAATACATACATACATTATATATATATATATATATATATATATATATATATATATATATATATATATATGTATGTATATGTATATGTATATATATATATACATACATACATACATACATACATACAGGTATGTGTGTGTAGATATGTATATACATATATATGTATATATATATATATATATATATATATATATATATATACATATATATATATATATATATATATATATATATATATATATATATATATATACATACATATATACACACATATGTATATATATATATATATATATATATATATATATATATATATATATATGTATATGTATATATGTATATATATATATATATATATATATATGTAT
>BOPN01002433.1:198513-201013 GCA_017312705.2 Penaeus japonicus
CATTACTCTTTCCTTTCATTCGCCTTGTTAGCTCCTTAACTTCCATTTCTAATCGTGCAATTACGCTAATCTCTTAACGACCCAAACCATTCGCAATTAACCAACAAAATACCATAATGTCTTTGGCATTATGCCTATCCACGCTATCCATTCGTCATAGGATGCACAATTTGTCATTGCAAATTCCCTACAAAAAGCGATGCATTTTTTCCTGATGGATGTTTCGCTCAGAACCATTTATCTATGATGTGTTTTTGCAACATGTAGGTCTGTGAAAGGATTCTTATCATTCTGCATCAGCAAGATAGATAACAGTGATATGCTATTTACGTAATGGCAAAGATGATTTTGTTGTAGTAACTGAAAAATAATTCGTGTAAAAACATATTCAAGCAAACTATTTTTTTTTCTTCATATATCAAAACTGCTACATTTTCTCTTTCTTTCTCTCTCATCTTTCCCTCTCTTAGATTTCATGTGCTACATAAGTTTGGTAATGATGACGCCATATATATATATACATATGTATGTATATATATATATATATATATATATATATATATATATATATGTACATATATATATGTATATATATATATATATATATATATATATATATATATATATATATATATATGCACATATATACATATATATATATATATATATATATATATATATATATATATATATATATATATACATATATATATATTTACATATATTCATACATATATATATATATATATATATATATATATATATATATATATATATATATATATATGTGTGTGTATGTGTACACCTTGTTTGTGTGTATATATATGTATATATATACATATATATAATATATATATACATTTATACATACATATATACACACACAAAAACACACACATATATATATAAATATATATATATATATATATATATATATATATATATATATATATATACATATATATGTATACATATACATATATATATATATATATATATATATATATATATATATATATATGTGTGTGTGTGTGTGTGTGTGTGTGTGTGTGTGTACACACACACAAATACACACACATAATTATATGCATATATGAATATTTCATACGTACCAATAAGTTGCTTCCATCACGTAGCTGTGTGAAAGTATTAATATGACTAATAATGAAACTAATAAAAACCATTCTGATAAAAGATTCTATTATTGTTATTACTGAAATTAGAGAAGATTGAGAAGACACATACGCGAAGGTAATAATAAGAAATAATTATAATGAGAATCTGCCTATTACCTAAAGATTAAACATTAAAAACAAAAAAATTGAACTAATATCATTTTCTTAAAACCAGCCCAAAATAACAATACGTTTCGCTTTATTTCGCTTACCCTGATTTATAATTACGTAATCTTGTCTTTAACCCTTTCACCCTTCCGTTGCAGTGGGTTGGGTTCCATAATCAACATTGCAATTATTTCTATAATTGTACCTGCAACAAAGGGTTCGTAATTGGTTAATACATATTGGTTGTAAACTGGGGTATGCTATTTGTATCCTGTGTTATAGGGTTGATTTCAATTATCAAGATCTAAAAGCAGTACAGGAAAGTAAAGATGGTGCTATTTGTCTTTTCATATCTACACCTATCTATCTATCCATCTATCTATAAATATAAATATATATATATATATATATATATATATATATATATATATATATATGTATATATATATATATATATATATACACACACATGTATGAATGTATGTGTGTGTGTGTTTGTGTACAAATACATACACACACTCACATATACGAAGGTTTTATATAAGATTTTTTTTCTCTCAGAGTTACATGTCAGATTTCTACATGATATACTAAAACGAGAAATGTAAATAATGAAAAAGGAAATAAGGTCTTGTAGATAATACAAAAGCTTTAGTATGAATAACAATTATGGGTAAGAAAATATGATATATGACGATCTAATAGTTCTTAATTTTAAGAATTTTCAAGATAATGAGAGTAATTGTAATGTTGATAAGTATTTTCTTATTACTATTGCTATAGCTCTTTTTTGTAAAAATCACAAATTCATCACATGTTTATCTACCTTTTCACAATACCAAAAGAATTTATATATTTTTTCAAAGTGAATAAAATGCATATTAGATCCGACGCGCAACAATTTTTGTTGATTTAATTTGATTTTATTCATACCATCAGCATACTTTCGTGTATTTTTTATGATGGTTATCACCTTCATCGCCATTAGCGTCAGCACCAAAATATCACGTTCATATGACTCAGCAAACCCGAATTATGCAATGCTTGTGCCTCAAAACCCCAGTCACTCACAACCTCTCAATTACAGACGCAAAGTCAGCAACATGCAGTCATGCAGTTTCATCCACCTATTGGGCGGACAGTATTCAAAGATTTTATTTTCTAACGCCAAAAATGCAAAATAGAATCAATCAATCTGCATATATTCGATATCAAAT
>BOPN01002434.1:0-2500 GCA_017312705.2 Penaeus japonicus
AGAGAGAGTGAGAGAGAGATAGAGAGAGAGAGAGAGTGGGTGGGGGGAAGAGAATGAGAGAGAGAGGGAGAGAATGAAAGAAAGAGAGTGAATGAGAGAGAGGAAGAAAATGAGAGAGAGAAAGATTGAGAGAGGAAGCGACAAAGAGAAAAAGAGAGAAGATAGGTAGATAGATAGATAGATAGATAGATAGAGAGAGAGAGAGAGAGAGAGAGAGAGAGAGAGAGAGAGAGAGAGAGAGAATGAGGGAGAGAATGAGAGAGAGAGAGAGAGAGAGTACATGGAGAAAGAGAGAGAGAGAGAGAGAGAGAGAGGGGGGGGGGTAGTTTATCATATCTATGTTCATAAATTGCGTAACGCAGATCTATCAATTGCCATCAACAAACTCCTCCAAATATTGTCCTTGTTATGTTACAGAATGATAAACAATTTCAGTTTTATATCAATTTCTTTAATTTGGAATTAATAACTTAAATAATTAACTAACATAAACATACCAAAATATCAGTTATTCAAAAACAATGTTGCGTAGTTCTAGGACGAGATATAACTACTATAACATTCAAACATACGACAGCGAATACAACAGAGAGATAGAATACAGCACATGTGAATGTTGTGCATTGCATAGTACGGCCACCATTTGTTACCGCCAAATCTCCAATATGGATTAACTTATATAAATAGATTCTATTCAAAAATATGAATAAATCCATCAGAGTTTTGTGATCTTGTAGATTCCATGTTGCTCTTATTCAGCGTTTATTTCATACTGTTGATTTCCATGATATACCTCACGGTTTCTGAATACATGGAAAATTAATGCGCTTCTTGGGAATTCCAGTTGGTCCTTGGTTATGCTCACAGAAGCCAGCCATGAGTGTGTGACATTTGCTCTTTGGATTTCCCCAACGACCTTCGTACGCCAGCCATTTCCTTTTAGGGAATTAGAAATTAGAATCATTAGATATAGAGAAATGTGATATTTTTTAACCATTGCTGGAATCAGCTATTACCAACAAGGGACGTGAGTGTAGACTTATCACAACTCTCTCTTTTAATAATGGTTTTCTAGAGAACACAGCACACTAACATTATATTGCGCTCCTGCGTCATGTCCCTACCTGTGTGGTTGTGCCAGGGCGGTGCGGTCTTTCAAATCGACGACGTCCAAATTGATCCAAGTGCGCCACTCGGTGCCCTCGTCTGTGAGATCTTGAAGCTGTGGGAAGGAGTTGTACTGGTGCAGTCCTGCGAAGTATAGTGTCCCTTCATAGTAGTTATAAAATACAATTTCCACACTAGGTATGAATTGACATACAAGCAAATAAAATAAGCTACACGTTAAAAGGAAACAGAATAATCAACTATTTTACCTGGCGCCGCCCACAGGCCATGTGATCCAAGGGCCGAATATAATACCGGATGAGAGTTCACTACTTTGACTCTCTCTGGATAAATGGGAGACATGGGAATACCCTTCCTCGTATCCTGCCCAGAGTACGTGAAGTGGTGATGGTGAGAATCATACTTGTAGTAGGCACCAAAATGATGTGACGAAACGTACATATTCAGTGGTATGTCGCCCTGGAATAAAAACTTGAATGATCAAACTCAAAGTATATGAGAAGAGAACTCTAACAAGAGACCATATATATATATACATATGCATATGGAGTATGATATCAAAACAAAGCATACCCTGAATTGGATAGAAACATGTTCCCAGTCTCCAACATGTTTTCCCATGGCGACCTCCTCCCCGAAGCAGGTTCCGTTGACTGCCGGCTTGTACATTCGGCCCAGGTAATATCCGAGGTTAATCGTACACACGTCCTTCCCGTAGTTGTACGGGTAGAACATCCAATAAGTCACTGTGAACACTTGCCCTTCCTCGCTTATGTCGCGCTTCCTATTCCTGATCGGGCGGTCATCATCAGTGTAGTTCAAGTGATGCGAGTGAGTGCCTTCGCTCAAGCTACTCACTGCGCCTGAAAGAGATGGTGTTGCTATTCTCTCATTAGTTATTAGGATGTCTTGATCTGTAGTATTAGGAACCGTAAATGTTGTAGATGTCAGCGGCCGCAGAGTGCTCTCTTGGTCATGTAAATTTAGATTATTGTTAGCTTCCGTATAATTTGAATCTGATCTCATTTCCTTGCTCTCACTCCTGTTATCATAATGCGGAGACACCCCTAGGCTATCTGCGGCCTGCGTGGGGACTGGCGACGTTGGCACAACATTTTTTGCTTGAGCTTGAGTGGAAGAGATGGTTAAAGATGAATCCGGAAAGGTCAGCTGATCTATGGATGAAGGATCTCCATGTGGAGGAGTAGATGTCCTTAAAGGAGCGTCAGCAACGAGGTCTTGCTCTGAGAAGCGCAGAGTTAGTCTTTCATCTCCGGAGAGACTGTCGCGAGATCTGGCCACATGGCGGGATGCTCTTACCGCCGAGGAATGGCAGGAGTGGATCACGGCGTACACGGGAGGAGAGTAACTG
>BOPN01002434.1:17500-27500 GCA_017312705.2 Penaeus japonicus
ATTATGAGGCTTCTCTCTTCTTAGGAAATGAAGACGCATTCTGAGCAGAACTCCTCTTTGCTCACTAGTCCTCGTTAGCGCCTCAGAACAAAAACAACGGTGCAGAATGCTGACTCTTCACTGACTAGACTGAGATAACAGTTCTTAGCAAATTCTGAATAGAGTTTGTTTTACCGTGAGAATGAGTGTTTTCTTAGGGACACCACATACTTAACATACTGTTAAGAAAGTGATAAATATACTGATTTTCAAATAAACTCCTTGGCACTGCATCATGGGTTGATCCACTCCCCCCTCCTCTTGAGATAAATCCAAGAACACTCTGATTTGCTTGCAAGAAAAATGTTTCCAACTTTTTGTAAGAGACAAACTTTTCTTCAGCACAGCGCAGTTGTGTAAAATTTAGATATGAAAATAGATGAATACAGGAGAAGAATGATATTTAAGAATTAGACAAAATCTATAGTAAAATTGTTAGTAAGAATGACGATGGTGATAATTCAGTTCAGTTCAGAGAGATTTGCGAAGACGTCGCTTCGCCCGGGCTATATTGCACGAGGCGGCCCGGTAAAATGTTTGGTGATAATTCTCATATTAGCATAAATGCTCTCTCTATATATATATATACATACATACATATATATGTATATATATATATACATATACACATATACATACATGTACATATATATATATATACATACATACATATACATATACATACATGTACATATATATGTGTGTGAATGTCTGTGTGTGTTTGTGTGTGTGTTTCCCTATTAACAATGTCTTATGACAAATCTGATATCATCACTACCAATAAAGAAAAGATTTGATCTGAATAAGCTGTGGAAGCTGGTCTCGTATCTATACTAAAAAAATGAATCCAAAGTCTTCTCTTCGCAATGTGCATTCTTGGCTGGTCCCAATTACATTCAAAAAAAGAAAAGAAAAGAAAGAAAACGAGTGTATTTGAAGACTTCAAAAAATGAACTTCAAGGCTGAAATATGAAATTCAAATCCTGGTCAAAACTTATTATCAAGTTGATTTGATATTTATTTTGTACATGGCTTTTTGTTGTTATCACAATTGACATAATTGTTACTTCATATTGTTAGCAGAATGTTTTTTGTAAAATTAAAATCACAGTATAAGCATTGACTAGTCCTATCCTGAAGTATTATGTGATTTGCTTTGAAATATATACTGCAAATCAGATGTAATAGTGAATCGAAATAAAAACGATATATTTTAGTTATCCAGTAATTCTTAACATTTTCTGTATCTAGTATAATTTCCATCAACTCCAGAAGAGTTGCCAGGTAATAAATGCGGAAACGTAAAATACTCGTTGCCACTGTGAACAAACAAGTTGTAGATGACACAGATAGCCATTGTGGATGTCTTTAAAAAATTGCTGGCGTAAGACATTGATTGAATATACGAGTATTACGCTTACTATTTTTCTTAATAAGATTGTAAACGTGACAGACTATAAAATATTGTCGTAGTGTTACTGGTAGACCAAAACTGTGATTTAGAAAAAAAATATATATTACTCAAGTTGAGACTTATCTTTAACGCATATTTATTGCATATTATCAGATGATGTTGCACGGATGTCTTGCTGTATAAAATCTATAGGATGTTCGGTTTTGACATATAGTGTTTTTTCGGCTCCTTTAGCAGTTGCCTAGCGAGTCTTTCTTCCCCATTCCGCCTTGTCCTCGGCGCTTTCTTCGTATTCCAACCACCGATATGTCCTCCCTCACCATACCCATAAACCTCCTCATTATACTCTTCTCTCCAGCCTTCCTCCTCCCTTCTCCTCTCCCAAAGTCTCTCAATTTCGTTGCGCCCAGTTCTGCCTTCGGTCTTTTAGTCAGGGTCATTGCACCCAAGCCATGCAGCTTACCTGGTTTCACTACTATCTTGTAAACTTTTCCTTTCGTTCTTGCAGATACCATTTTGTCACAAGTCACTCCTGACACTTCTCTACTCACTCTTCCTCATCTCTTTTTCCCACTCCTCATTCCTTTGAACTCTGGATCTTAAGGATTTAAAGTTCTACACTACCGCCTCTACTATTCGCAACCACATTCCACTGTCTTCTCACCCATTCATGTGTATACACTCTGTCCTACTCCTGCTGACCTTTTCCTGCTCCCTATTCCTATTACAGATCTGAATGTCATTTGTTAACATCATAGTCCATAGAGACTCCTGTCTGATCTTGTCTTTCACCCTGTCCATCGCCATTGCAAACAAGAAAAAGCTGAGAGCCCACTCTCCATGCAATCCAATCTCTGCCACCTCTGTCATAGATACTGTCACACTGTCCTCATACATTTTGTAAACCATCCTCACATATTTCACTGCCACTCTTACAATACCACAATTCCTCTCTTAACAGCCTGTTATAAACTCTCTAAATCCATAACCACATATTGCTCTTACCCTCTCTATACCTCTCTTAAAATAAACATTATATCTGTGGTGCTCTTTCCAGGCTTGAAACCATACTGCTGCTTATAGATCTTAACCTCAGCTCTCAGCATAGGCTCCACTACTTTTTACCATATCTTTATGCTGTGGCTGATCAACTATATGCTCTGTAGTTACTGCAGCTATGCACATCTCCTTTACCCTTTGAAAAGCAGTACCAAAACACTTCTCCACTACTTAGGCATCTCCCACTTTCCAAGATTTTGTTAGCATTTGTTAAAAAGTTTTACATCTCTACTAAACATCTCCATACCTCTACTGTTTTGTCATCTAGACCAACTGCCTTTCCAATTTTCATCTACTGAGCTGTCCACATGCATTGGCTTATAAATGAATTTATGATTTTTTAAGGATTTGCACATCTTTTTGTCATTTTTAAAGTCTACTTTAGCAGTTGACATTTTGACATGCTCATGCATGGAGAAATCAAATTTACAAGATATGTTCAGTGTGAATTATATGTATATGTTCATTTCAGCTTTCAGTTCAACACAGAGACCCATTGCTAGTCGATGATGGTACCAGATCAGTACAAAAGACTGTTTGGACATCTGATGCTACCAGTTCCAAGTCCAAGAGAAGTAAAACTAGAATTTCTAAGGTCTGGGTAAGACCATATTAATTTCATCTGGTTTAGTTGACTAGTTACAAAAGAATAGATTTTCTTCTTATACCATCCTTATATAAGTATTTCATAAGTTTCCGGTAACTATTGACAAAACACAACCTTAGTTAACTAAATAAAGCTTTATTGCCTTAAATCCAAGGATCCCTCATGTAGTAAAAGAATTAAATTCATCTGTTGATGCCAGGAACATACACTAACTACTATGATGTATTTTTATAATTATATATTTTTTAAGTATAGATTGCTACACAAATGCTTGGACACCAATCAGCCACTTAAAATGCCTACTTGACCTCACCTGCTTATCACTTGCTATGAATTTTCAGGAAAAAAAGGTTCTATTTCTGTTCGGTATGGTGTTATTATTATTTTAATTATTATACTGGTAAGAATGATGATAGTAATGAAAATCAGGACATTTTTTTAAAAAATGTAATGAGTGGTGTAAATAGATGGAATCAGGTTAGCCTAAGTTCTTGCTAAGAGATCTCTGAGTTTTAAAAAAATGAATAAGACAATACCTTACTGGACAATGCACCTGTACATGTATTCCAGGCATCACTGGGTAGACTCAACTAACCCCAATATTTCTTTAGTATTTTGCATATTCTTTTCAGATCCCCCCATTTAAAATTAAAAGATGTGGTACACACCTTCTGTGTTCAATGTTTCTGATTTTTAAGGGCTAATTAACATAGTCTTACAATGAACAATATTATTGATATTGATTATACAGTATATTTCTCTTAGCAATCAGATTTACAAATACCATATTTGTTAATTGAAAGTGTTGTGTAGATACTCCTTTTACTCATTATAATTAGCAGCAATATTCAGTCTGCAATTAGAGTTCTTGTTGCAATTATATATTTACATTTTTTAATCACATTGAAATATAGTTCCTCTGTTAAAAACATAAATATTCTGTTATCTTCTTTTTTCTTTTCTTTTAATAGTTTTCTTTTCATATATCCAATTTAGTCATTTTATATGGAGAGTATATACACATTGTCAAAAGATGAAGTTATATATTCTGATCACATTTTTTATCATATTATATTACTTTCTTAGCTTCACAGATCATATTATCGATACTCATCTCAAGAAAGAACTGTCATTTTTTGTGTAAAAGTAGCTATGTTACTGATGAACCTCTTTTCCATTGTGTATCATGCAAATTATATACTAAATAACCATATTTTGACTTGTTCAGGAATTTGAGAGAGACCACATGATAGCTGAACATGAAGATGAACAACAAACCATAAAGCTAAAAGGAGATGAAGTTCAGGTAAGTTTGATACAGGGCTTTTTAGTTTAAATTGTATTTTGTTTTTTACACATGCTATCTATTCCTTCATTTGCATAACCAACACATAATACCAAATGCTAATTAAAATCACTTTGCCAATATATTCATATATCATACTATAAGTCTAGAAAACACATTATCTTAAGATACCCATACCAGGCTGAACATCTTAATATGTGGCCTGTCTTAGGAGGGTTAAAGAATATTGGCAGATGGTTATATCTGATTTTAGCAGATTTCTATCTTTCACTTTTAACCATAGGTTAAAAGTGAACAATCCTACATGATTGTTCAGGATAAGTCATGTTATTCATATAAGCAGTTATCTCTTTTGACTAGTACATTCAAAATTAGTTAAATATGGTGATGGAAGGAGAGAGAAAGAGCAAGGAAAGGAGGAAGAAGGGAGGGGGATCTGCAAGATGTCCCATAGATTTCTTCTTTGTGTTTCAGGGTAGTAGTCCATCAAGTAGTACCTGTCAGTGTGGATCAAAGTAGAACCTTCTCATGTCTCATGCTCTGGAGGAGTCTAATGATAAAGTATGTCAAATTTTTTATAAATTGAATAAGGTTTCATAATCATTTAGGAAAACAGAGTGTTGGTTGCAATTAACAGACCAGGCAACACTTTTTCAGCAATTTAAGAATTTTGTACATTATTAATTATCAATGACTGTATTTTCAGAGACAGTGTATAATAACTATATATTTGATAAGTTTTTTTGTATAATATTTAAGGGATATGTAACAAATAGTTATATTGGCAATATGACTCTTCATTTTTCTCATAATAATTAATTGGATATTACATTATTTATTGTGATTATAATTTATGTACACAAATTATTTTCTTTTGCAGATTTTTACTAAGCAAGAATTTGTTTATAAAGAAGAGGTGTTTGGATCTGATGATGATAATGAAAGTCAGACCATTTATCCTCTTCCTGATGTCACTAATGAATCATCAGTGTCTGACTGTTCACCACTCAATAAATCTCCTGTGGAAACAAAACTGAACAGCATAAACCAAATTGGCCCTTTTGACACTAAACCAAATACCACAATGAATACAGGCAGTCTTGAAGGAAAAGAAGAAACATTGTGAGTATAAACAAAGTGTCTGTATAAGGAAGTTCAGCTTCATTGTTTATGTGAATATAAGATTATGTGTTGTTCCCTAAATTGCCCCATATAAGTACAGCTTAATTTCATGCTCGTGCACTAACTCATCTCTCACTCACTTTATGATTTTCCCATCAAAATTCTTTATAAAGAATAGCATTTCCTAATGTAGATTTATCAACACAGCACTATAGATATTGAGAATGTTTATCACTCATAATTACTTCCACTGATATAAGATGCCTAAAAAAAAATTGTCCTACTACCATACATCCCAATACCCACTGTCCTTGATGAGTTAAGAATTTAAGGGCTGCGACTGTAGGAACAGGATTTAGAGTAAGTTTTAGGAGCAAAGATAAATCAGGACAGGTGAAACAAAATGTGTAACCCCAATTCCCATCTTAAAAATGTGACCATATTTTAGTTGATTTTGAATGACATTCTGCATCCTCAATACCTACCAAGAAGCCTCCTTATTTGCAAAAAATAGATACTCATGGATTCAGTATTATGGAGGAAGTAAGATATGGATTGGTAGTTGAAAATATTAATCTCTTGCGGATGGGGGATAGATTTACTTGCCCAGTCTTCTGGATGGGTTTTCTTTCAGAGTGAGGCAACGTCAAGCAACACACTTTCAGTTTTCCCACTTTCTTTCAGTCCTTCATTGTAATACTAGGGCCATTTTTGTGATTGAATTTTTGTTTTTTAATTGTATTGAAAGACTTAAGGTGTCATATGACAGGCTCTGTTAGTGCTGCAGTTGCCAAAAAAGGGAGTATAGGGTCCATATCAGCTCAATATTGACTTTATACTCAGTGTGATAGAAGTATTGCTGTTTAATGGGAGGACAAAAAGCAACTTTATTTTTTTGTATTCGTGTACTGTTATGAATGAATATAAAACATATAACTATTTACAATGAAGACAACATGAAGAGGTAGGGAAGACAAAGGAAACATGTGCTTATGACTGTGAATGCCACTGTGAAAGGCATTCCTATGGGCACAGGGGCACATTGTAGACACTGGGCATGGTTTGAGTTACCTTCCTCTTCTCATACTGCCTGTACATCCTTCATCAGCGGTACTTTAGAGCAAGAGGTCAGTAACTTGTGTACCATTGTTCTGTAAAGATAGTGCTTGCTAGAGACCATTGATGGGTGCTATCCAAGGCTCTCTCACTTGGTGGTGCTAGAAGAAAGTGGTGCCATCTAACTTTTGGATGTTAGGTTTGTTAAATATTACAGTAATTATAGTAATTATGGCTGCAATTGTCATCAACACTCACTCCTTATTCATAGCTCAATAAAATAGTACAGTGATCTAAAATGCCTGAATGTCATGTACGTCATAACACCTGTCTTAAGTCCAATGTTCCTGCATCCTGTATGTCATGACAACTGTCCACAATGATAAATAATGATAAAAATATCCTATTCACTGTTGCCATGTTACTGGAACATCATCATTGTTTTTATAGTAGATCACGCAAGATATATTATTCTGCCAGCTTTACGGAACATTGGTTCTTATAAATGTAGGCATAAATCTAAGAAGACAACACTTTAATAAATCATTTGTTTATTGAGTGATGTAGAGAACAAAGCCATGGAAGTAACTGTGGTTATATGTGTCACACCAAAACATTAATTTAAAATTAATTGTAATTGCAGAGTACAGACTGCATCCAAGCAAAGAGGAGAATGTCAAAGGACCTGATAGAAGATATGCTACCTTCTATCTTTAACCACAAAGGGATAACATGCAATTTTAAGTCAGATAATAACATTCCTGGTTTCAACTTAATAATTGATACTACAATAACAGCAATGGAAGACATGAGATGCTGGCTGAAAGAATTTAGCAAGTGAACATGCACAAACTGGAAATACAGATATGGGGTGGGCTCACCCAACAGTTCATGTAAAGTTATGTTTGCCTGTAATGGCTTATTGGAAGCTAAAAGAGAAAAAACAAAGGAAAGTATAATTGCAAAGTTCACATTTACATCAAACTGTATGAGGAGAATATTAAGAAGATAGGTACCATACCAGGTTTCTCTTAAAAAAATACCCCTGTCAGCTAGAAGTGATTATAACTTTTATTCATTATTTCTGTGAGGGACACCTCCAGAAAGTGCCTTTAATTATCATTAAACTAGGCTTTGACTAATAGACTTGGCTACTGAGTCATTGGTGATTCACAAAATCTGAAGTTAAGAACAGTTAGATTCATGTAGGAGTCATGGAGAAAAGAAAAAAGACAAAAATCACTAAGAACTAAACCAAAATGTAGTGACAAAGCATCTCTGTATGATGCTATTACTGAAAGAATGCAAAAAAATAAAGCTTGATAGGAAAGAATATCTTATAGTGAAAAATGTGGACATAATTCATATGAAGCGAGGCTTACAACTTGATCCTGCCATCACTTGTGGAGATGACAATGGGAATAAAACATGTGACTTGTGCCACAGCTTTTAGAGTGTTACCTTCAAGTATGATTATCATGGACAATGTAACATGTGATTATACAGTTGTTTTAAAAAAAAAAAAAAGCTGGTCAGGGCAAAAGCATTTTAAAGTATATTTATTATTGTTGGTGCTTTTGTATCTTGCAAACAGGCTTTGAAGGTCTGTTATCCTGGGAGTCAGATATGGGGATGGCTTAGTAAAATATCAGACGGTATTAAAGAACAGGATAGAACTACTCTTATAGGCCTTGTAGAAAATGTTCTTAATGATCCAACACAAAATGAGTAAACTGACATACAAAATGATGTTAGCACACAACATATTCAAACAGTATAGTGTTTTCAAGACAGGAGAGGAGATGTTAGATTATTGTATAAGTTGCCTATACTCAGTAAGGAATGTAATGACTTTTCCAAAAGAATATTTATTAATGCCATCCTGAACAGATGTATTGCAGTAGAGTAGTGTTTCCAGCAGAGAATAAAAGCATTCATAGTGAACAGTTCCTACCACTATACTTTTTTAAATTGTCAAAAAAAAAAAAAAAATGCCAGAAATTAGGATTGTAAACTCATAAAGTTATAAAGTAAACAATATATATGATTGGAATGTGTGGTATAATGTGAATTTGGAACCGTTAGTTTGCTCTTGTAAGTCTGGGAATATTGGGGGTTCTGTGAGCATCATTCAGCAGTTTGGAAGTTCACAAGCAAGCAGCCTCCTGTAGGGCCTCTCTTGATACATCAGACAAGTTGTACTTTGTTGAAGTTACCTTGGGAGAATCTGGTTATGAAAAATTTATTAAAATAAAGTGTGATATGGTATTAAAGTCTTTAAAGGAAAACTTTATATGGTTAGAAACAGTTACTAGTCAAAGTATAACTAATTCTTTTATAGGAAAGATGGAAAAATTAAATCAGGATCTGACTAAAATCTCTAGTCTAGATGAATTAGGCATCCTCTGCAAATTCACTGGCAATGTACATATAGAAAATAATACTCATATGTTTCAGCTTTAAACCAACATTGATCAACCTCAGACAAACATTGTACATTGCAGATAGGCCTACTCCATGTCAAACCAGGTTTCTTCAACCTAGTAGCATCATCCAGTCACAGTCAGATGTAGGAGTTGGTCCAGTCCAGTTTATTATTGTTCAGCCAGTGAACAAATGAATTTTCTAGTTAAAATCTAGAAGCACTTCACTTGTTAAGTATAAAGCAGTAGCAGAAAAGTAGATACTTTGCCAGCAGACACCTAGTATAACATAGCAAGGAATACTTGCTTTCTACAGTGACATGTTAATTACTTCACATACATCAAGGAAATTAACAGATCCTTCTTCATTTATCTTGCTTCAAACTTGAAATGTATTATTTCAGAGACCATGTGAGACTGTTTTGTAATATGTCTATTTTTGTAAAACAAGATTTTAAAAAGATATGTTCATTATTCCTTACCCCAGAAAATAACTTGAATTAATTTGCTTTTGATGCCTTAATGCAAACAGATTTAATACAATCCAATTTTACATGTAAACTTAAACACATACATATAAGTGCACATGAACACACACATACATACACATACAATCATAGTAACACTTATACACACAGATAAACACCTGCACACACACAAACACACACACACACACACACACACACACACACACACACACACACACACACACACACACACACTCAAAATCATACTCACACTCTCCCCCCCCCTCCCGCTCCCCTTCCCCTTCCCCTTCCCCTTCCCCTTCCCCTTCCCCTTCCCCTTCCCCTTCCCCTTCCCCTTCCCCTTCCCCTTCCCCCTCCTCTCCTTTTCCCCCTCCCCCTGCCAGACATTCCCGTTATATGGAAGGGTTTTCATATCAGCAGTTCCCAGCAGTGGTTATGCGGAAAGGTATTCTGGAATGTAAGGCATGGCAGTGAAAAGTGTTCAGC
>BOPN01002434.1:60000-70000 GCA_017312705.2 Penaeus japonicus
TAACTGCTGTCTCTGAATCTAGGAAAATATTGGCAACCAATTGCAGGTACTTTGTATTAACCCATTAGCAGCAGATGGCATGATTTGCTGCAAAGGCAGAGTCGGTCATAGATGCAGATAGCACAGTGCCAGACAATGTAAACCAGCCATCACTGCACAAATATTTATTTAAAATCGCGACCAATGGGTTAACAGATTGAGAACTATTCATGTATAGAATGAAATTGCAGATGAACTTCACAAACCAGACAATGTCACAGACTCGTTTTGATTAAATTTTCATCAGAATTACATGTAAATGTTCATTGAATTTATTCAAAACCACTCAGTTGCATCTATTGCCTTGTGAAGTTAATCATCATCACTTGAACATTTTGCACATGTCACAATAAACATATGATTTCTTTGCATCATTGGATGATGGAGTGATTAGGAAGTAGAAATGCATTTCAATACCCCAAAGAGAGTTTGCAAATATGATTCAGGAAAAGAAAAAAAGGAAAGTGAATTCCTGGAGCTAATAGCTTGGCAGCAGCTCATTTCAAATAATTCCTTGGTGTTTGCTGTCTGCTGTCAAGCATTTAATCATAGTATATGGACTTGTACATAGAAATTTGATCACAATGGAAAATGGTAATAAAAAAAAAAACAGCTTTTTCATTGTCATTCTATGATGATTCCTTATCTCTTTTCACAGATTAGTAAAGGAGATGTTTGACCTTCTGGGAAGTAGTGACTTAGATCTACGTATTCAGGCTGGTGAAGCTGTAGCTTTGATTTATGAGACAGCTCGAATACATGACGAGGATTACTCCTGGAATCGAGAAACAGATCTTTGCTCTGTTCTTAAAGGTATTTCTATTTGTATAGGTTTTTTATTTTGAGTTTCAGAAAGAAATCTAATCATCTTTATGAATATTATTTAAAAGTTTTTTGTAATTTCTTATGGCATCCCTCAGGTGTCAGTTAAGCTTAGGCTTGATATAATTCTTGGTAATAGTTCTTATATAGATTCCACACATCAGTGACATATTTGTGTTCTTAACCCATTCACACCGGTTGACGTGATAGCACGTTTTGTGGTTTTCGCGTCAGACGCCCTGGACGAGCTATGAGGGGAAGCCACGCGCTCGGGTAGAGCGAGCGGACAACCCAGGCTCGCGGCTTGTGCGCCCAAGAATCTCGAGGCGTTAGGCTTATGCGTTTCAGAACCCCGGTATCGCGACCGCGCAAAGCCGGAACGGCCCTGGCGTGAATGGGTTAAACTAAGAGTTGAATAAAGTGAAAATTATAATTGGATGATAAACAATACATTCTCCAAAGCTGGGAATCCATCATTGTGAAGTCATCTCTTATCATTTCAAGACCTTTGTTGAGCTTGTAGTCTTGGGGGCAAAAGATTTACATAGACTAATTTTAATCATCCAGAATTAATGTAGAACTTAAAATTCATCCAGAATGAATTTGCAGTGCTAGAAAAGGAAGATGAATATAAACAATAGACCCCATCCAATCTGGTGCAGGAAATGTTGCAAATGACATATAACCCCAGTGTCAGGAGGGTAAGAGTCCGTATCAACTACTGCTTCCTATGGCCCTTACTACAAAAGCATAGCTGAGGAAATTAAATAGGACCATGAGGATGACACAGTTCACATCCCAGACCCTCGGAATGATTGCAAATAATTAAAAATATTTGCCTTATAAGAGCCTTATCATAGAGATACTTTTCTTCTTATTCAGGAACAGTTAACCCATTCACGCCGGGGCAGTTCCGGCTTTGCGCGGTCGCAATACCGGGGTTCTCGAACGCATAAGCCTAACGCCTCGAGATTCTCGGGCGCACAAGCCGCAAGCCTCGGTTGCCCGCTCGCTCTACCCGAGCGCGCGGCTTCCCCTCATAGCGCGTCCAGGGCGTCTGACGCGAAAACCACAATACGTGCTATCACGTCAGCCGGCGTGAATGGGTTAAATGAAGGAGGATGACATTTCATTCCAAGACAGAGTTTTTAAGTTAGATGTTGCTTCAACTTTTTTTTTCTTTCTTTGATTCTCTCAGAATTGGCTACGGATTCCCATCGATTCCGAGCTAAAAAGGACAGGAAGCAGCAAAGAGCATCCTTTAGGGATGTTTTGAGGACTGTGGAAGAAGGGGAACAGCTGTATGAAACGGTGTTTGTAGGTCCACAAAATCAACGTCAAGAACTGATCCTTGATACCTGGTCACTAAAGTGGCAGTATTCATCATTGTGTCACATCATAGGACAAGGGATTAGCGTTCACATTTCCTACAACATCGGGGTAAGTGAAGAAATCAATAAAATTATTTATTTAATGCAAGAAGTCATAGTATATGTTTTAATTTGTATATTTTTGCAGATATTCTGTCTACATAAATTTTGTATGTCATTAGGAATTGCTTTTCACATACAATAAAAAGCATCCAAATCTTCATGCATAGGCCCTAAATATATACCTAAATTTATGTAGCCACACTCTTGTCCTGGAACAGGAGAGTTTTGCCATTGAAAAGAAAAGTGCATAGATAAAAAATTATAGTTTTTCCTGACTATCAATGTATGTTGTCATTTTTTTTTAGTTTGAATCTGACAATGTAATGGCAAGACATTCATGGTCTCTGCAAGTGTTATAAAAATGTCTTATTAAAATGTATATTTTTTTCTAGATACGTGACATCTTTACCTTGGGACCCCCACCAATCCAAATGGATCATGGAATGGCGCTGCTAGCACGCAAAACCCAGAAAAGACCAAATCGTGAATCTCCAGCCAGCAAAGCTAGACAGATGGCACGCAGCAAGAACCGTGACAATAGACAGGCAGCCAAAGTCTATGAGGATTAAAAGTCATTATCCTTATTATATTTTTGTATTTGATTTTTCCTATATATATATATCCATTTATTCTCCAAGACATCTATGACCAGTATCTTTTTTTCTGCTTTTGAAGGGAGCATTGGATTACTGTGTATGCAGATAGTTTTCATTAATTAATTTTGTAGCTTTCTGATGTCTGATGATATATTATTACTTGGGGACTTAGACTAATTTGCTTCTTTGCAAATTTATAGATATGAGAAAATAGATGTACTTTTTAATTGATATTCATACGTACATAAAGGTATGTGTGTGCATATACGTTTACACTCTGTACTCAATGCATACTGTCATACACATATATATGTACTTTTTGTCCCAACCCCTTTTTTTTCTCTCTCTCAAAATATTTGTAGGTCAGAGCTTGTGAATAAAGAAAGCAGTGAAATAGGACTGAAATGAGATTCCATTTGTAAAAGATTTAATACACATTTGTAGCAGATAATACACATGTAAAAGATTTATTTACTTTTTGTTTCCTTCTCTGTCACTCTTGTATTACTGAAAAGGTCATGTTGAGTATTCAAATGAAATGTTTTTCATTTCAGTCTTTGGAATAGAATAGTATGACATACTGTTTCTTGAAATTAAGTTATCATCATATCTTCCATTTGAATTTTCCATTGTTTCACTGTATTTTTCTGTTTGTCATGGGAAAGTTGTAGGGATGTTTTTTATTGTTTGACGCTGGTAAGATGTATATGTGATCCTATCCTTGTTCAGTTGTGGATTCTCCTTTTTATAATTGGAGACCTGTAGTGTTAAGGAAGCTTGTGAAATTATCTTGGTTTTCCTTATCCCAGTAATTATTCATATTGATGTTTATGAAATTATCTTGCAACCATGCCTTACAGCTATTAACACAATATTCAGCCCTTTGTTGATGTAGTAAATAAATTGCAACAGTATTCATGATTATTTTTTCCCATATTTTGTGATATGCAAGTGTGTGTTTGAACAACAGGCATTTTGCGAAACACTTTGAAGAAAGGTAAGGAAAATCAATTATTTATATTATATTATGATATACTGTGCTAAAAATATATTCTTGAAAAGGCTGTCTCATTTGCTGCTGCTGGAATGTGAAAGTTGGACCATATGAAGCAGCACCCAAGAAATATTATCTGCATATTAAACATCTAATATATACATATGAAAAAAAAAGAGTTCAAATGTTAAAGGGATATTACATCACAGAGATTATCATGCATTGTCTCAAGGTGAAATGTAAAGTTAGGTTCTGAATCCCACAAAAACTTCACTAATATATGTGTGTGTATACACACACACACATGTGAAACCTAATATTTTTATGCACATTAAAAAAAATATTCGGAATCAAGGTCCAAAGCGGTAAAGCATCAGATCTCACCAATATGAAAATATTTACAATTTCATTCAGTGTCTCTATTTATAAAGAATTCTTGGCAAACACTACGTGCAAGATTATTATTTCGCATAGTCTGTGAGAAGTGCTACAGTCTATCTTGCACTTTTTTTGTGTGTTTAGACTTTGTTCCTGCCCCACCAGGCACCTGTTTATGGAACAAAGGCGTAAGGGCTTCCCCCTTCACAAGAGGAAGGACACACTGCCCAACACTAATCAACCACCAGACGCCAATGCACATGAGCTCACGGCACTTGTGGAAGTTCCACAGAAAAAAACACCAGGAAGGGGTCAAGGAAAGCCACAAAACCCTTCCCAAGAGTTGATAGTGCATGCTCAATCCACACTCCCAAAAAGGAGGTGAGACTCGTCTTCCCTGCCAAACCACGGCCAGGATCATACTGGTAGAACACGAGCCTCAAAAGGGCGAGAAAACCCGAGACCACCAAGAGTAAAGATCAAGGCTACCAAGGAATCATCCTCTCCCAGGAGTACTCTGGTAAGCCTAACCAAAGGCTCTTTCTATCGTGGGGACAACAGTAATGATTCTAGTGAGCGCATCTGGCACTGAAACAGATTATGTTGATAATTAGTGCAATTGCCCTTAATCTAGCATAATACAATGGAATACCAATGGCTTCTCCACGAGGAATGTCATTCTTCACACGATGGTGCAAACTAGGGACACTGAAGTCATGCTCCAAGAGACTGTAACAAGGGAGACCGTTCGCTTCTCAGGGTATCATCCCTGTGTTGCCGAACACACCAGGCACTAGAGGTTTAATTACCCTGGTCAGAGCAACTATCCCCTGCTTCTTGAGCGCAGATCTAGTGAGTGTGGAGATGGCGTGGAATTCCTTGTTGATGAGATCCACCTGACTGGAGGGCCCCTCAAGCTGTACAGTGCGGTAGGCTATCATATAGCTGAGGTGTTTGAGTCATGCCCTGAGATAGCTCTTCTCAACAGCCGGGAGTCTACGCATGTCGGTGGTGGCATTCTAGAACTCATCATTGTCACTGCGTCTCTGGTAGAGAGAGTTAGGTCAGTGGACGAGACTCACGCGTGATCACTATGGGAATAGTCACCACCATCTCGGATGCTGGTAACCCTCGATGGAGGCAATAATTTCTGAGCTGGGTGCAAGCCAAGAACACCTACATCAAGGCATGCTTGTCTTCATCAGATGCCATATTATCCCTGAGGGAATTAAGGAGAACATATAAGATCATCACGCTGTGATGGGATCTACCCAATCATTTCCCACCTGGGACTTGAAAGTAAGCTTGCATTACTGCACCCCATCAACAGGTCCCATCAACTTCTATGCTACCACAGTTCTGGAGGAGGGCTGACAAAGTCCTATCCCAAAACCAAATTAACCGGGAAGATACCGCCCCATTTCTCTTCTGGAAACTGGGTCCTCCTCATGAAATTGTGCGGATTCACAAGGACAGGTCACAATTTAGCCACCTTCTTGAGCAACATCAGCACAGTTTCCTCTGTGGTAGTATTCCTAGACCTAGATAAGGAGTCCTCTTGCTATTCAGATCCTGATCTGAAAGGAAATCAAAAGCAGACAATTACCATGGATAGTTGTTTATTTCCGAAACAGAACTGCCAGAGCAAATTTCCAAGTATGTAAGTACTTTGCACTCGATTTTTTCCATATCCGATTAGCCAGGGATTGTGTATGTACTTAAAGTCAACGTAATGCAACCGAGATTGGTTGGTGTCAATGTTTTAAAATCAGTGATATTACTCGATGCAGCCATGAGTTGTTAAGAATCACTTCAACTTCACAAAGAGTCTGCAGTCAGTCATTATCAATCCTTTGTAGACCTATGATTGAGAAAAAAACATAATCTTCATTGAGCGTATCTTCTTTTCCTAAACACCACTCATGTGTGATGCTGCAGGCGGGTTGAAAGTCCACTCCACTCCACTCCTCTTTTATTTAGCTCCTTGTCAGGCTCAATGAGCCAGAATAAGGTACCTTCTATCAGAAAACTTTTTCTCAGGCGTACCCCTCGTGGTGAATCATGCGAATGCATCATGGAAAGCATCTGCGTCTAAAGCTTGTAGTGCGGAATAGATCAAATTCCGTAGTTACCAAAAAGGCTCCCCTAGCCTAGAGCCCCAATCCAAAGGATCCAATTCAGGATCCCAGCAAAACCCAAGGGATTCGATGGTCCTTTCCAGCTGGTTAGAACCTTTGAGACTTAACAGAAGGTCCTGATGCACATCAGATTCTGTAAAGATGGGCAAGATTATTTTCCCCAATGACACCTATGAAAGGCAGGTGAGTATCACTGAGATCATGTTGGAGGATAGGAGGGCCAAGCTGATATTGCTTGGCTTTCCGACCCCCCATGGTCTGGGTGCGATTACCTCACATCACCTGGTCATTGAGGCTCCCCGTCTGCTACTAGGAAAGAGCCATGAGGATACAGAGAAGCGGCCAGATTTCAATCTGGCACCCATGTGTAGGGACAGACGAGGAAAGACAGGGAAACCCTTCCTCCAAGGGGGGAGGGTCTCCCTCCTTAACAGGCCTTCTGTCTCGTCTAAAATTCCTGCGGCACATACTAACCATGGATAACCTATTTCTAAAGCGATAAAAAGCATAGATGCCCATCAACCCCTCTAAGTAACAGATTTGAGACACCCTCAGGCTATTAAATAAAAATGGTCATTGTTAAACAATTCATTCAGTCTTCAAAAACTGATTATTTCAAAAGTATATTTGGGGAATATAGAACAACTCTGGTTAATAATGGGAGATTGTTAAAACAGTAGTACCTAACACCAGATACCATGCACAGTACACATTCCACATATAGTAAAATGCATTTTAATGCCTTTTTTGTAAAAGTTGGAGAGCTAAATTATGAACAAGTAATTGCTTCTACATTGCAACGAAAAACAGAAATGGCAAGGGTCATAACTAATGTTTTTAGACCACAACCAGCGGACATAAGTAAATAACTTTGTGAAACAAATGTGGGGGCAGATGGTATCGTTTTGGGCTTTATTTGGGATAGTCTACTCACAATTCATATTATGTAATGATCATCATTAATCCCTCGCTGGTGTTTTCCGTCCTTTTGGAAACATGGCATTGTAACACTAGTTTTCAAGTCTGGAGATATAGCAGTTCAGACAACAAGTCTGAAAAAGACTGGAAGACATCTAGGTCCCTCCAAACCTGCTAGTCCCACTGCCAAAACCCCGGCGTTGGTCCGGAGGAATGGCACTCAGCGACCAGGCCCGGCGACGGACTCGAGGGATGAGTCTGTAGCCCCTAGTCGCTTCCCTAAGTTTATGATACCCCCTAAACAGGAGGGATTCGACAACGCTTATCAGATGGTGAGGGCGTTGGAGACTAAGAGGCAATGCCGATTGACAATTTGGGTTGCCAATGATAAAGGTATGATTATTGTTCCTATGGATGAGGTCACACTTCCCTTCATCCAGGAAGCAGATAAGCTCAAGAGGGACAAAAGGAGGGCTTGTCATTTCTGATCTCAGACGACAGGTAGGTCAAGAGGGTCCTTCTTGGCTTTCCTGTCATCTATGACCTTGGTGTCATCACCTTCCATCCCAAGGTACTGGAGGCTCCCCACCTCATCAAGGGGAAGAACCAAACCAAGCAAATCCTGGTCGCCTTGAAGGGAGCCCTAGTTGGGTCCCTGGACCTTGGAAATTATAGCTCCTACAGCCTTAACACATAAGACCAACCCACTTCAGTGCTTTATGTGCCAAAAGGAGGGACACCAGCAGGCCACCTGCTCAACTAGGCCCAAGTGTGGTGTCTATAGCAAGGCACATAGCACCAAAGTGTGCCTCAAAGTGCATAACAAGGACGCAAGGCAAAATGTTCGAATTGCGACAAGAGTCCTCATGCCTGGCTCTAAGGTGACAGGAGGTCGTTCCAAAATGCCCAGACTTTCTTCCTGCCCCACCAGGTACTTATGTCAGGGTATAGGTCAAAAGGGTAAGGGTCCCCCC
Organism: Penaeus japonicus; assembly: GCA_017312705.2. Lineage (NCBI taxonomy): Eukaryota > Metazoa > Arthropoda > Malacostraca > Decapoda > Penaeidae > Penaeus > Penaeus japonicus. The sequence goes on from BOPN01002434.1 coordinate 68,293, forward strand.
TCAGAAGAGGAAGGATGCACCACCCAAGGCAAGACAAACCAGAGTGGTCAAGGCGACCTTGCAATTATCTCTGCTGGGAGGAAGAACGAAAATGTAATAAGTCTGAGTTTTTATGCATGTCTGGTAAGCCTTGAGCCCGGATCAAATTTTAAAACCGGGATGTTCATGTCCACTGACAATTTTTAGTTTCTCCATTTACTGTTCTGATAATTTTCTATTCCTACTTCCTCTAAAGCACCCCAGGTCTGAGATGTAATGTATGTTTACCCTTTCATCATCCTGCCTTGAAAGAGAGCATATTTAAAATGCTTCTGTGAGAATAGTGGCTTCTTTTACTATTACAGTCTTATAGTATTTAAGTTGCACTGGCTGTTTTTTTTTCTTTTTTTCTTTATGCCCACACAAAAAAGTGTGTTCCTTCTGATTACCATAAATGCATGTTTATTTTCAATAAATATACTATAAAAAACTATAATTGAACTTGAAAAGTTTTTTTTTTTTTTTTTTTTTTTTTTTTTGTGGCAGACTTAGTTTGGAGAATAGCATAGACAGGTTTGTTTGGCACAATGATCCAAATTCCCCAAACGTCATATGTCTTGACACCCGTCATCAGGCCAAAGCTCCTGCGTCATGTACACCATGACATCCATCCACAATAGGTTAATAACACTGCAGAAAGTATAATAAAACTACCAAGGTCAAGTTATATATTTTATAGTGAAAATTGTATTTATTTTATAGTTGTATCAGGAAAATATTTCCTCTTGCCTTCACAGAATATTTAATTTGTATAAATGGAAAAGATATATAATTACCTACATTTTATTAAGAGACAGTTTAAAAAAGAACATTTCCTAATGAGGCTTGCAATAAATGTGAAATGTGCCTGTTTTATTGCCATCAGAAACAAGAAGAATTTTACTAAGAGCTGTTGCACATCATCCCATGTGTTTGTCAAAGAAAACTAAACCATTCTCATCAAAAGCAATGAATATATTTCAAGGAAGCTACTAATTTTTCCCTTCAACCTAAAGCACATTCCTTTTATGGCTGACAAGCAACTCTATTCTTCATACTTTAGTCTATAGCTAGTTTATAAAGAAGCCTAAAACTCTGTAAAATTACTCAAAATATATATACATACATCACTTCTGGGTTATATATTTATGTTAGTTATGTACAGAATATAGGTGGGAAAGTTCCAATAGTAAAAACAATTAGAACTCCGACTTGGAATCAGACTGCATCTTTTGCATCATCTGAAAAAAGAGAAATTATCATTATTAAAAATGTATTATGAACTGATAGAGACAAAGTAATATTCCGCTCTCTTTGACACCCTCACTGCCCTGCACTTCAGGGACATACAGGGCAGCGAGGGTGACTAGAGTGAAATGGGATTTTTTTCTCCAACTATATATAAAAAAATATTGAAAAAAATAATTCACCTGCGTGTTCATCGCAAGATAAATCAATGAGGTTTGTACACATAACAAAACATGACTGTTAATCATTTAATACAATTTTTATAATATAACTTGAAATAAAAAAAATTATTATAAACTATTGTAGGTAATAAAAAGTAACTAGAAAGAAAACCTTAAAGTATAACTGCTGATAAAAACTACAAATCCTTTGAAAATTCTGACTTACCGAAGTTATTTTGCTTAAACTATTTGGAGTTAGCTGCGACAGCTGCTGTAGCATA
>BOPN01002434.1:85000-87500 GCA_017312705.2 Penaeus japonicus
GGTAATGCTCTAGATGATGAAACACTTGACATTAAACAATTTTTCTGTGATGGAGCTGAACTCTGATTTGCCAAGTGTCCAATAGCTGAATCCGGAGAGAGCTTTGAGTGTGAACTACATTGTGGTAAGATGGTCTGTGGCACTGAAGTTTTCTGATTTGGTGTCTGATTGCACTTTGAAAATGAAGATTTCTGTGAGAGATTCACCTGATCAATATTATGACCTAATTTGGCATCCATACTTTTAATAAAGTGATCACTTTTCATTTGTTCCTTCTGAGATACAACAGGCTTACTTTCAGACAAAACGTTGCTATCCAGCAGTTTCTTTAGTGTATCTCCTGTGTTACTAATTTCATAATTAATACTTTTGGTTGCCTTTGCTCCTCCTAGATTCAAGTCTTCTGTAAATAAACTTTGGAATGGTGTGCTTTGCCCAATCATGCCTTTCTCTAAAGGTTTTGTTTGGTAATTTTGGAACACTGATTCCAAAGTATTACAACTTCCCTCCAGGGTTTGATAACTTAAAATTGGGTTTGTATTCTCTTTATTTGCATGTTTACTTTGAGGCATTTCAGAAAAGTTCATTTGTCTACTTGCAGTAGGTTTTACCATTTCTGCAGAGGTCACTGCAGAGGCAGCCTTGAAGTTATTCTTGTCCCTCATTTCTGGGGTAGACAGGGACCGCAAGATTTTGCTAGACGAAACTGACAAATGATGTTTACTATAGTTATTAGGATCTAACTTTTCTCTGTGCTGGGGTGAGACTCTCCCTGAGATTTCTTTTGAATTCACATCTTCCACATTCAACTGAGCACTGCTACCTCCATCAAAACCTGCTTTGTCCTTCCCATGTAGGAGAGAATGAAGTTCTTCTGTTTTTGCCTGCAGTTGAAAAATGTTATATATAAGAATACCAAATTATGTGTATTCCCTACTCATTTAATCTTTAAAGTTTTGAGTTAAAGGTAATTTGCAAGATACTTATAAAAACAAGTGAATAACAGATTAATACTAAATTGATTAATAATTTAGGTCGGAGGTTTGGAAAAACAAAGTTGAACCAAACTTTTTGAAAGTGTGATCTGTGAGATATGTGGTTGTCATAAGTCTTTGTACCTAAAAGCTCAAAAGGGAACATTTAGATCTAAATAAGAGTAAAATAAAAGAAAGAAACAAAAGAGAGGTGCATATTTCAGCACTGAAATACATACTTTTGGCAAGTTATCCCCACAGGTCTCCTTGAATTGAAGAGTTGCTCTTCGTGGTGGAAGCGGAGGCAGTGATAATTTGATTTTACCAAACTTGCTGTCAATATAATAAACTAATCAATCTCTCTAATTACACTGCAAAGTGACAAAAAGTATCTTTCATATGAACTTCCAACAATGAAAAGTACTTGATACAATCAAAGCTATTATAATTACATACCTCTTACTCTTGAGGACTGAGGAGAGGACATCCTCTACAGTCGGACCTTCATGCCACTTCTCCTCCTCCTCCATTTTTAAGACTTTTCAAAAAGCTGTAATAATAAAGAGTATAAATACATAAATACACACACCCGTGCACTCATACATGCAAAGGTACACATACATACATGACACACCAACTTTCCAAGCAAAAAGCCTCACCTTGTTGCATATATATCTCTTGTGGATATCTTTGATTCTGAATATGAAATATTTGTTTGTAGAAAATGTTTGCTTATCTATGCTAGTATATATGACAGGAGTTTATCATTTGTGGATTTAACAGATGCTGACTGCTACTATTCAACAAAGACTGACTTTTTACCAAAGACCCACCTCTCTTCTATACCTACAAGTGGCCACCTACTTTTATATGAGATGTTAGTATATCTTTCACTGCAATCATAAATTTCAAGTTGTTTATCAGACCTCTGTTTTTTAATGGTGCAGCCACAAAATCTTTATACGTATATCTACATAACAATGAAAATTACCACTATTTCAATGACTGAGCCAAGTTAAACATTTTACAAGGTTCCAGCCTAAATTGTATAGTCACAGTATAGCTACTGAAAATAACATTTCAAAATCTTACTCTTTTATAGTAATGATATTTATTGCATACACAGCCAATCTATGGAAGAATTAATTATAACAAAAGAGGGTAAATGTTTAAAAGACACCTACACATCTATCAGTAGCCTATAATTTTCTGGACTTTAGCAAAGACCATTACACCTATACCTTGTATTTTCTACCAGGATAAGAGTTATTATCAGCATGGATTCTGCGGATCTCACTTGACACTATGCCACTATCAGGTTGGACTTATGATAGTATGCCTTCCATCACGGATCACAGCAAGTTTCAAGAGTATAGCCAATTTACCAAAAGAGGTCCTACATGACGAGATGGTTGTGAACCATTGCATGCACTGGGTATGAGCATAAAACTTGAAAGACAAGTGATCAGTACAAGCTGCCTTTCTGGATACCATAATCTTTATTTAGAGTAACCATTGGTAGATCA
>BOPN01002434.1:100000-105000 GCA_017312705.2 Penaeus japonicus
AAGAGGAAGGAAACCTGTGCTTATGACTGTGAGTGCACAGTAGGAGGTATCCCTATTAACATCGGGGTACATTGTAGGCATTGGGCATAGTTTGGGTCACCTTCCTCTTCTCGTTCTACCTGTGGATCTTCATCTGTTGTACTCCAGAGCAAGTGTCAGGAACTTGCTGTGTGCCATTGCTCTATAAAGCCTTTCTTTACTTAAGTCCATGGATGGGTGCCATTCAAGGTTCTCTCTACTGCTAGTGTTAGAAGAAAGTGGTGCCATCTAGGTTTTAGATGGTAGGTGAAAACCATTTTGCTTATTATTATGGCAATCAGAGTACTTGTGACTATAATTGTCATTGTGACTTATTCATTACTCATAGCATAATAAAATAGCAGAGTGATCTAAAACCCCCGAATGTTATGTATGTCATGATGCCTGTTGTCAGGCCAGATGTATATCATAAAGTCATCCACAATGGGTCAACTATGTATGTACGACTTTGCCCATTCCATAAAAATGATAATTACTTAGTCTTTGGATTCACATTTTCACCTAGATATGTTTCTTTAAATTCTGCTGGTTATTGTATCATATAAATCACTGAATGTGAAAGTTGATGAGGAATATCAATCTGTACATAAAAGTCAGGAAAAGTACAAATAAACAAATAGCAGAATTACTTTAAATTGGATATAACAAGTGATACAATGTAACTAGGGCCAAAGTTATTTTTGTTATATCCATCGCATAAAAAAACAAGCTTATGTCTGTGATTATTTTATGCTGTATGGTATTGTTTGTTGAATATAACTTAATTATATAATACCTACTATAACACTATCCAAATAGAAAACACAGAATAGAAAAGAATAAAAGAAGAAACACTGAGAGCCACAGCTTTATTGTCAAGTGACTAGTGATAATTACTACAGCATTTAGAACTTGAATCAAGTGAATCAATTACAGAATGGGAATACAATATGTCCAACACCGTGGAAAGCAACAGTGAACAATATTAAATGGAACTTGCACCAAAAAATAGAAATGTATTTATTAGTATTTTACGACTTCTTTTCAGGCATTATAGCCAGTACTATTTCATATGATACTACCTACTGCAAATCAGTATTTTTCCTGTTATAGTGAGAACATAATTTACAATACAAAATGTATACAAAGTATAGAAAAAATAACATTACTATCGCATACAGTAATTATAAAGACCATTATATTTTTCTAGAACAGTTATCAAGATTTTCCCCTTTGGCTAAATGTACCAAATACAACATAAAAAAAAAGACTCATCCAAAACCCTAGCACTGTAAAGCTATGTAATATATGTGTACAAAATCTTTCTTTCCATGAGCAAGTCACCAGTATATCACAGATTTTAGAATGTGAAATCCATTCAAGCAGTAATCTCAAAATCCTGCATACTTAAGAAACTAAAAATTCCTGGTTACATTCCCAACACATGTTGCATTAGGTTATTGTCTAGTTAAATAGATCTCCTAAAGCTGTACCATGAAATTTTAAAAATTGTTAGCATTGCTCCACTTTGAACTATATTCTGAAATTCAAGTTATTAATCTTCCTTCAAAGTTTTTCACTTCAGATTTTAGTCAAATAACATTTAAATGCTTTTATTCTTAACATTCTAATATCTGACATATTTAAAGAGTATGCCAATCTAAATGTATTTTTTTATTATCTTTTTTCCTTAAAATATCAATATCATATTCTGATACACCCTTAAACCATACACACTGAACATAAGCAAAAGTGGAATTAGTTGTGAAAGAGATCACAATCTCGAACTGTCAAGATACTATACCTACAATGCTTCTTATTAACCCACACAGGACGGGTGGTACAGCATGTGTACCGCGCATTCAAAAGCCCAGTTGCCGGGCGGCACAGTATTGTGCCAGCCATTCAATTGATTTAGGCCTAATAATTCGAACGCCCCGGCATTTGGACATTCAAGGCTAGAATTCCCCCGTCGGGAATAGGTTAATATATTAAAATGTACAGCTTATACTAAATTAATAAAGTGAAGAGCACCCACCTATCCATATTTAATTTAACAAGGTAGGAACATCTACGGCTGAGATCATTATCTGGCTTTCTCCTTAGTAAGTGACCAATGTATGCACCTTGATTATATACTTTCAGTGAATACTTCCAGAAGTGATATTCTCCTAACCTATGAAGAGCATAAATCAAACATAAATCTTTTTCATATAAGCAATAGCACATAAATTTCAGTCTTGCATACAAAAAATCTAAATGTAACTGTAAATATCTGTTATATAAAATATTAAAAAAACTTTTATTAAATCTTTTCTTGTACTTTGATTAATAAATACTTCCCTGCAAAGAACAAATAAAAATGAATCCAGCAAGTTCTCCAATAAGGACAGGGCTATCATATATGACGAATTACAAACAATCAAGACAATACATTTAAATCAAGGGAGCAATAAGAGCTTTTAACACGCATAAACAAAAATACCTGAAAAAAACATGCCAATACACATTCTTCACCAGCATTATCCTTTCATGTTGTGATCAGGATGCTTAACATCATAGACTGCATAATGGCACAAAATCGAGAATTATACAACTGGATATTGTGAACATATATGTAAATTCACAAACATCACTGTCCTCCAACAAACTCTTTATATTATCACTTACATAAACAAATCTACTTGTAAATTCAAAAGACCAATCTACTTACAAACAGTGTACAATGTAGCTTAAGAATGCATTTTAAAAATCTTTAATATAAAGGAAAAAAATTATCACTACAATTTTCAATGCTGTAAACACACAGACCAAAGCTGTAAATATCATTTGCATTTATTTTAAAAATACAAAATTAGTAATAAGTACTTCTTATAAAAATTTCATGACCTTTATAAATGTATATAAGTATTATTTTTAAATCACTAAACACTGGGATGTGACACAGCCATAAAAAAGACCCAAATACGCTTGCAAGCATTTTATATATATATATATATTATATATATATATATATATATATATATATATATATATATACATATATATATATATATATATATATATATATATATATATATATATATATATACATATATATTATATATAAATATATATTATATATAAATATATATTATATATATATATACTATATATATATATTATATATATTATATATATATTTATTATATATATATAGATACATATATATGCATCCATGCATGTATGCACCCAACCACCCAACCACACCCATCCAGGGAGAATTATTGCCATTAAACTGGAAGAACAAATAACAATACGAAGATTAGTAAATCCAAAATATATCATATAGCACAAGAGTTGTCTTTCATGCAAAATATTTTGCAGTTCCAGGTTTATTACTATTTTAAACCATTCACAATGGTTGATATGACACCATATCATCAGAATACGATGGATGATGACATTATAATAGTGTATATAGGTTGTTCATGGTTGTATTTGTACACACACCTTGTAGTTGCATTTGCATATACACTTAAAAACCTCTTTTTGTCACCCCTCAGAATAGGGCAGGTGAAAACTGAGCAGGAAGCTGCTCACGCTTGTTATGTTACTGGCGGGAGCGGAATTAAGCAAAAATACTCCTCATGGTTAGTGGGTTAAATAAAAAACAATGAAGGGAAACACAGAAAACACACAAATAAGCTGAAGGCCTCTTCACTATATTCATGTGTTTCCTTGTATTTCCTTTCATTGCATTGTTTTCAACAATACAATGAAACCATGGGTTAAATAGTAAGTGTTGGTCCCATGAAGAAGTTAAAAATGAAAGTTGGAATGATCCATACATCAAAATCAATATGAAAATAAATTTTCTGTACAGGGGTTAGTTTTACCTTACAATTTATGCAAGAAATTGATGTTAAATGCAAACTTGGTTGGGAAGTACCAATACCATTAGACAAAGAACCTATAAACTCAATTTCATCATCGATCTGCAGTCCTAATAAGAATTTCTGAAAAGTATTATCAGCATGCAGGGTCACTTGTGATCCTTCAGCTCCAAACTTCCAAACTGAGGAACTCATTGCCACCTTAACTTCAAAATTGTATTCATTCCAATTGTCTAGAGTGCAAGTATCTGACCCTAAAACTGAATGAATCACATGACATCGTTCAACCTGTAGTGTTTCTTCTTTGTCTAATGGACATTGGGATAATATTTTACCAAAGTAACATCTTACAGGTTTCCTTAGTACATAAGGCAGTGCTGTTAAGGCCATCTCGGGTAAATTAAATATACTAACAATGTTCACTACTGATACTGATCCACGCCATTTTACAAAGACTCCCTGTAAAGGTAGGCAACCATGCACGGTAAGAGCTCCAGAATCTTTTGAAGGCACACATACATTCCTGTAACTTTCCCATTGTAAATTTGAATAAACAGCCTTTGGAACTGATAAAATCAACTCTGGATGTAAAATAGCAATTACAGTCCCAATAGTTATGATTAATTTGACAAAAATTAAAAGTTTGGGAAACCATAATTTCAAAATGCAAGTAGTTAGTATGCAAGCCCCAAACACAAAAAGGGCTAACTGACCATCAATTCCTACATGGAGACAAACATAAGCAAATATTATCCCTGGCCCAAAGAGAAAGAACATAGAGGCTATGCTTGGTAACATCATTATCAGTGACCATGCAGCTAAAGGATACAAGAGGTTGGATGCCTCTACTATCTTGTAAGAAGCCATTACAGCCAAGTGGCACCATGTGATAGTAACAAGATGAGGTGGAAGCACACTTGGTTTGCTAGTAAGACTTACAAGTATTTGCAAGCAACACCAAATTAGATGTAAGAATGGTCCAATACCTATGTGCAATTTTACATTATATCCAACATCAATATGTTGCTCCACTAGTAAATCTTCAACACCACTACCCTTTGTAAGGGTTAAAAGCCACTGGCTAACACTTTCATGTACACTTGGGGT
>BOPN01002434.1:117500-121299 GCA_017312705.2 Penaeus japonicus
ATTTCAGGGAGTCTATATAGTTGATTGTTACATCCTTCATTATCAAGTAGTACAGTATTTACAAAACAATGGTATACTATTTCTTACTAATAACTAATACCTGTAAGTTATAATACATATGCAAAGGATTTTTCATTATATATCATTATTTAAAATAAACAAATTTTAACTAGCTTGAGTTTATACAATTTAAAATTTAACTAATATATGAAAATCTGTAAGTAGAACATAGCAATTTGAAAAAAAAGTATTTCTAACTTAAATTCACTGACATAATCCTTACTGACAGAGATGCAACATTTCCTATTCAAACTATAGAATTCAATGATTTATATTGATAACATATCATAGTAATATTCATATAATAAAACTCTATCTAAATTTCACCAGTTCATATCAGTATCTGAGAAAAATAACCAAGGTAATGCTGGTTCATCCACCAGTTAAGTCCTGTTACTTCATGTCTACTCCATTTATTGCATTTGCCACTGATATAAGCACAATCGAAGTGATGTTTTCCGATTTGGGACTTCAAACTTCTCACAGTTTCGACCTCGCATATAGGCATACAGTGCCTTACCTTGAATACTCCATTGCCTCCTAGCTGTTCTCTTGGCGGGGGCAGGCTCCGGTGCAGGAGTTTGGTCTGCTGCCTGTTGAGCCTCGTGCTGCTTTGCATCGGTAGGCAGTGTCGCTGCCATGGTGAACAATACTCCTAATCCCTGTCGGTTTCCGATACATCTGCTGACAAAGTGTTATACTTCCCAGTGCCAGCACCATGAACACAGGAGTAAAGCACCTGACAGGCCGTCCCGCACTGGTCCTGTCACTCCTGGTAAGGTAAACACGGGTTCAGCGGGCACCCGCAACACGAGCCTCGTTACCAGGTAGGGATTATCCTTACATTACAACAAATTGATTATAAATGAAAAGTGTTTAACCATTTACTTTTCACAATCCAGTTGTCTAAACGAGTTATTTTAGAGCAAGACCTTCCTTCGTACAATGCTAAATGATACGCACTCTGACGCAGGAAGTAAAGCATCATCTGAAGTGGTGACGCATGAATCCCTTATGGCGTGGGAGGAGGCAGAGGTGGCCGTGGCGGACAGGTTGTGACAAGACCTGCTGCGCCTAGTTCATGGCCTCGGGTAGGCCAGACCACATCGCCTACCTTTGACTCAAAAGCAGTTATCGGTACCCCATTGAATATGTTGCATGTTATGAGCAAACTGAAACAATTCGAAGAAATTCATATCTATTTCATGGATGTATTTATCCCTATTTCTTATGTTGTTGTGTAGTATAATACATAATTAGATCAAGTATATGTTAAAGACAAAGGAGTCCTGATGCACCTGGTTGCTTTAGTTTAGTCCAGTAATCATCAGCATATTCAAAGGTCTGGCTGTTAGTTTACAATCGCTCACATTATTTTAGAGGTACTACACTTGTCACCAGCATATATAATACTCGTTTTCCGCGAGAGTTGTAAAGGCTTATGTTTAGGAAACAACGCCATCTCAAATTTACTGTTGCTCCTTTTATATTGTTAATGGTTAAATCTGATTCCGAGTCTTCACGCTTCTTTTAATAATTTCCTCAGTGATTTATATCCGTTATAAAGTAAAACTCTTACCCTGATGATCCTGTAAGCTCCTCAACAGTCTTGAACGATATTATTTTCCTTTTACTCTCTTTAATTCCTTTTGGCCCTTGTGTTTATGGACAACAATGTTTTGAGATTAGGATAGAATCTCTCAAATCCGAGATGCAGTGGCGTAACCAGTAATAGTTAGATGTCTATTATTGGGTTGGTGGGGGGTACTAGGCAGTCGCATCTAGCCCATACAGATAGCTACCAGTTTATCTAGTTCTGCAAAATGGGGTGTGAGGGCACCCGGGGGAATAAATCCCTCAGTTCCGCCACTGGCCAAATGTATCGGAGATAATAATACCCAGGAGCAATTACTGGATTAACCGTTTTCCACACACAAAATAAAGAAATGTGGGTAGAAACAGTACCTAGGGATCATTTAACTTCACAGGTTTCCCCTTTCAGATATGATCGGAGTTAACTGGAGGAGGGATGGAATAAGTTTGAGCTCGGCCAACTGAGGATATTTGAGAAACATCGAAAAATTCCCTGATCAGAAAGATGGAGGAGCAGATGAAAAGGCAAATCCACGATAACCTAAAGAAGCAAATGTTGCATCATCAAAAACAAGAACGTGGTGTGAAAGAATGATAGAGATCAGTTTGCAAAAGGGGGATTTGACAGAGAATACGTCGCGTCTTTCTCTGGCATGGGCCTTAGAAAAAGAAACAGTCAATGACATAAAAAACTTAATTGAGTGGAGAGAAAAGACGGATGCTGAAGAGATTTAAACGATAAGGTGAAAGGCGGAGGGATTGGGGTAGTCAAATTTCTTTGAGACAGGTTGAATAAGTTAATATTTCTTGCGAGAAGAAAAGACATATGTATTAAAATGAGGCGATGGAGACAAACAGAAAACGAGCGGGTTTTGTATTTTAGGGCGAACCAGTTATGGGGTAATTACATTTACTTTGGATACCTTGGGAAGTATAATTATAATTAGTAATTAGGATTGAAGTTACAGTGGAATCTCTGAGAGAAGCGTTAGTTAAAAGTCAAGAAGCCCCACATGCAGCTTCTCAGGACATTAAAAAAATAATCACTAAGTCGGAAAATATAAGAATTATAAAAAAAATCAATTAAAAAGCAGTCATACCAGACATTAACAGGAGTGACTTTTTAGAGGAAGGGATGGCAGAATACCGATTTTGAAAACGACATTAAAATCATCCTAAGGAAAATAAAAAAGCTCACAATATTCAGCATATCCTGTTCCTTCCTATTGGAACACGATCCAAGAACCCAAAAGGGGAAGTGACAGTAGCAGAAAATTAGAGGCATATACAAAACAAATAAAGGGTATTTTGCTCACGGTTGAAGTATACAAGTCACCAGTGAGGTGACAGCGACAATGGAGGTAAGAGTGGAAGATGCCTTTGTTTTCTATTTTATAAAAAAATGTCACGCACACACAGACACACATAACTGTATGCATGTCTGTGCGTTAATTTCTTGATGTTCACGTTTTTTCATCGTGGATTGATTTTTCTCAGATATAAGCAATATTAATTTGTATGGGGGATTACGGTTCTTTGAGTTTTTCCCTACGCATGTGAAAGATATTTTAATTAAGATACACACACACACACACACACATATATATATATATATATATATATATATATATATATATATATATATATATATATATATATATATATATATAATTTATGGCAAATAAGTCAACATCAGTGAACTTCTCACAGCATTCAGTATGGACTAAGAAGATTGTATATTTGTAAAGAAATAAAATAAATAACTATATACATATATATATATATATATATACATATACAAATATATTGCATAAAGAAACCATATCAAATCACATATTTTTATTAGTTTCCTTTCTCTTGTCATGAGTTTGATGAGATAGAAACCAATGCATCAGATCAGAGAAAAAAATGGAAGTTCAAGTCTATGCTTCCTCTCTTCCCCTTCCTGCTCCACGCATGTATAAATCATGTTACTAATTAGCAAAATTCAGATAAGTTACACCATAGAAATCATAAAAAAAAAATTGATAAGGTATAGCACTTTTATTCGCACACATCATTACTGCATAGTTGAATAGCTGTGGTTGTGTTTATGTGTGTGTATGTGCATATAAATGTGAGTATGTGTGTGTATAAATGTGTGTGT
>BOPN01002434.1:121399-128899 GCA_017312705.2 Penaeus japonicus
TTATATATATATATATATTTATGTATTTATATTCACATATAAAATATGTAAATATATCCATAAATATAATATATGTGGATACATCTATACATGGATATAGATGTATGTGTGTGTTTGTGTGTGTTTGTGTGTGTGTGTGTGTGTGTGTGTGTGTGTGTAGTTGCAGATTCAAGGGACGGCTCTTCCCATTAATGTGACAAAGTGTGCCCCCAACATAGGAATACGCAGTGTATAGACCTATATGGGTAATTTAGTCCGCACTGTAAATTTGGTTGTCTTATATATGGTGATAAATCTTTAATCCATCCTCTTTCCTCGACTTAGGTGTTTAGCACACATATGTTCGTATTTGTGAATTTGAAGCTTTGATTATGTTTTGTTTGCATTACACAGGAGAAGTGCGACAGACTCCCAGTAACAACGATTTTGAAATCGGCGCGCAATGACGTCACCATGATGGCGGCGACCCGAATGCGTGACGTCACAACGATGTACACCTACAATGGCAGCCGCACGGGACAGTGACATCTCGCTGTGGCTTCATAACAAACTCGGAACCTCCGCGGATACGTGGTCTGAAGGCTCTATATGTTCACAACTTAACGTTGAAGTACTCAGGAACATTAAGGAATGTTTTGTTGAACTGCAGACGCAAGTGAAGCTGAAATTATTGCTGTCTTTCTTCCACATCCCGAAGCGCAATGTTGAAGAGGTGGGTCGTTGGGAGGTACTGTGTGTGAGAGAGAGGTGGACGCGCGTTCCTTCAGTGCCGCGCCTGCCGCTGCTGATGATGCTACTCTTGTCCCATGTCTGCCCCGACACTCTTAACCCTTAGTCTCCTTCACTCCGCAATAACTTTCCCCCGTGATGCAAGCGTTCGCAGTACATGGTTGCGAACTCTGCTATCATCTGCCACAGGTTTCATTTGGCGAGGAAGCTTACCGTGGCGTCACGGCTCCCTTGCGTGTATGGTTGTGTGAGTGTGTAGGGGCTTCTTTCCCTCCCCTTGAGACCGCCCTCGACCTTGCAGACCTGTCTTTACAAACAGTCGAGGCGCCAAGGTGTGAGTTTTCCGAAAAGTGTCCCCCGCGAATGTCTTTGGCAGAGAGAAGTCCCGCAGTCGAAGCCATGATGAATCCTCCCTCGTAAGTGTAGTGACCGAGGCGTACGGGGCTTTGTAGTGTGGCTTTCCATTAATCGCAATTGCACCAACTCTCATTGGACGTTAGTTCAGGTCTTCTTTTCATCCGAAGAAAATTTGAAAGAAGGAAAAGTAACATGAGAGCATAACACACTCCAACTCTTAATTGACTATATATTTATATATATATATATATATATATATATATATATATATATATATATATATATATATATATATGAACAATTTACAATATAATCTCAAGATATTAGACAAGAACATTAAATTCCTCAAATTTCATATACTAGTAAATCAGTTTTTCAGTAATTATACATCCTCACCAATTTGAATGGTTTACTTTTGACTCCCACACTAGCACCATTGAAATTACTGTGGTAAATATCCAAAGTAGGACCATATGAAAATATAGAAAAATTAAGAAAATGCCCTTAAAGAAAGTAAAGGTAAGGCCATAGTAGCTGGTAACAGTCTGCATCCATTGATACCTTGGCCTCTATTCCCTGTGTTGCTCCGGAAAAGCTGGCAAGTCACCACTACCAGGATGGGTACCAGCCTCTTAGGCCAGTAATTATCATATCAAGAACCATTCAAACTGTGGTGTGGTAAATTGTTAATCTTGAGTGTAGGAAATATGTTTAGCCCAAGTTAAAATGGAGCAGAATGGGGAAAAATACAGAAAAATGTGTCAGTTCTTACCATAGTGAAGTTGATATTTTGTCTTTTTTTAATTAAAGAAATGTAAGATTTTTTTATCAGAAACTGAAATTAGTGATAAAGTTAATTTTTAACCCATTGTTCACTGTATTAGATAATTATTTTGTGCAGTAGGATGGCTGGTTTACATGTCTGGCACGGTGCCATCCGTGTCTATGACCGACTCTGCCTTTGCAGCAAATCATGCCATCCGCTGCCAATGGGTTAAAATGCTCTGTAATATTCAACATTTTGTAATTATCATAAACAAGATTATTAGTTTTAGAATGTATTATTATATTTATTTAACTGTTTATTGATCAGACTGTTCCTTATTGTATTCCTACTTATTGTCTCATAATCCTTCAAAATATTTGGTAAATATCAGTAACACACAATGATTTTCCTTAAGAAACTCGGTAATTGTTCAACAAAGGTAAATAGACAAAATACTTCCTATGAAAATGTCTGCAGAAAGTTAAGACAAACTATCCCTTCTCAAAGTCAACTCCCCCTTGTATATTCTGGCAAGATAGAGCTTTTTGACCTCCTAGGCCTTTTATTATCAGAGAAGAATACAGTCCAAGTTCTGTCTTAGCAAATATACATGGGGAAGGGTTGGGTGCTTTTGTTTTAGCACAAATCTCAGGGGCCATGGTGATGCTTCATGCATTCCTAAACTGAAGTTACCACATTTATCAAGTATTCAATTTAAATAGTATATAAAGCATGTAGTTTTACAAGGCTTATATTTTCATGATGACTGCAAAGCATTATAACTCTTTATTATCAAGGGACTAGATTTCATTTTAATTTGATTTGATGGGGATGAATGATTATAGGAGAAAATTATATATTTATGAGGAAATATTTTGATATAAATGGAAGAAGTTGTAGTAATAAATAAGAGGCAGAGAGAAAGAAATTTGGTCTATTATTATTCAACTAACAACATTTTTGCTGTATCATTTTTTTTTCCAGTGGCGGACAGAGCTTGAGGAAATCCTGGAGGTGGCAGTGGTCGACAGTGAAGCCTGGGTAGCCATGTTAGCTGAGATTATGAGGACCTGTCCATCTACAGGTCACCTGAATTTAGATATCAGGTCAGTCAGTTTGTCTAGTCAATAACCCACACAAATTAGGTATGTGACAGCAGACACAGGGTTTATACAGTTCAGGTTTGTTCCATAACACAGATAGTCTCATGTTATGGTACACGATAGATAATATACACTACAGCAAAAAGATCACAGTAATAAATACTTTCATGACACCTATAAACAGGTGGAGAAATTAGGCATCAGCAGTAGCGTAGTCGATCCTGGTCTGTCTGAATGTTCCAGAAATCTTGTTCATATGAAAGGGTTTCCCATCTGCTGTCCCCAGTGGTTATGCAGGAAGGTAGTCTAGAATGTATGAGGAATGGCAGACAAAGGCATTTAGCTGGTTTGAGAGTCATGGTACTTGGGAAGGCAAGTTGACCAAACCTGACCTGGTGATTGCTTGGCTAGTTAGAGTGTGATCCTCATATAATATTTGTAAATTGAGTGTGATCCTCATATAATATTTGTAAATTGATCTATTGATGTATTAATATCATATATAAATATACACCTCTTGTTAGGCTTACTTGTTTCATGGCAGAGGCAGTGGAGCAGTAGACTAGCTAACTGTTGCCCGCCAGAAGATGCTGGAGTGAGTGATTGAGTGAGTGATGGAGTGAGCATGACAGAGTGTTCGAGTGAGTGTCTGCTTGACCTCAGTTTGACATTATATCTGGACATGCCAAGTCGCTATAAATAGATTCCTAGTCAGGTTTTTTTCTGGTTGAACAGTTTACTCATCTTTATAGCATATTGTGACCACGTGGTCGTGGCATATCTCCACGTGGTCTCACATATTGCTCGGTTTGTGGGGGTTGTCTTACATTCCACCTCTGACACCAGTTTTGTGATGGTGTGCAGAATAGGTCATACCATGACTGCCAGTTTGTGTGGGGGTTTTACATCACACTTCCGACACCAGTTTGTGAGAGTGAGCAGAATGGGTCCCACTGTGGTCACCAGTTTGTGAGGGTTGTCTTCCTTCCCACCACTGCCACCACTTTGTGAGGGCTGCAGAATGGGCATCCCACCACTGCCACCACTTTGTGAGGGATGCAGAATGGGCATCCCACTGCTGCCACCACTTTGTGAGGGGTGCTCACAAATGAGATTTTGAAGCCAAAGTCTGGTGGGTCTTGATTCCTTTATGGGTGGATAACAGCACAGGTGATATAATCATATTTACTTGGGTAGCAATGGCTTGATGGATATCTCTTGTTAGGCTGGTTTGTTTCACGGCAGAGGCAGGGGAGTGGTAGGCTAGCTGACTGCTCCCAGCTAGAAAGTGCTGGAGTCTGTGAGGGAGTGAGTGTATGCTTGACCTCAGGTCATCTTTATATCTGAACTGTCGGGTCTCTGTAAATAGAGTCCTAGTCGTTTTTTCTTGGTTGGACAGTTTCCTCATCTTTATAGCATATTGTGACCACAGTCTTGGCATATCTCTACATGATCTCACAACCTCTCCTTCCCTCCCTCTCTCCCTCTCCCCACCTCTCTCTCTCCTTTTCCCCCCTCTTCCCCTCTCCTCCTCCCTCTCTCTCTCTCTCTGTCTCTCTCTCTCTGTCTTTCTCTTCCATTTTCTCTGTCTCTCTCTCCCTCCCTCTCCCTCTCCCTCTCCCTCTCCCTCTCCCTCTCCCTTGCCTATAGATGATTAAAAATAAGTCTGAAGGATAAGTAGAGCCCTCACACTATCATGAATGGTTTATTCACATCAGTGTTGGAATTTTCCAGAGAGCCTCCAGAGAACCAGCGCATCACGCATGATTTAATTACAGAATTACGTAAGCTGGTAAAAAAATATAGTGAGCTTGGCCTGCTGCCCATGGAATGTAACTACCTCAATAGAAATGCCTTTCTAGCAGCAGCGGGTAGTCAGGTAAGCATATTACTTTGGTGTTTTATTTAATAGATTATTTAATTTTATTTGTATTAACTCATTTGTGCGGGGGGGATTATTAGCCCAATGTTGCTCCCACTGTGAAGATAACAAGAACTCTCCCATGCGAGATCTCTCCTGGCGCAGTTCCACGCTACGATTCTCAGAGTGATCTTGACATGATAGGACATCTTGCAGGTGTGAAGTATTCTCATAGTATGTCATCTGGTGTGAATGGGTTAAAAGAGCCAGTATTTCACACTATTACACTATTAGAGTATTCATATGCTAAATTGATTGTTTTCCACATAGGCTTATTTCTGTACAGATAACATCTCTCTAGCATAAGCTGAAAGGATGAATTTCCTCAACTTCAAAGTTCATCCTTGTGTGATTGTGGGTTTGGTATTTGTCAGTCATAGGCCAGTTTGATTTCTGTTTAATTAATTGTTAACTAGGTGTTTTGTAAGTAAGTGAATAGAGATGGAACTAAAGTTCAGTTTATTCCAATTTTAGTTTATGTAAATATTAAGACCTTTGTATAGATATTGTAAATAGAATAAAACAATCTATAAAAAGCAGTGTTTGCTTATTTCATATTGTTGTCCTTTCAGGCTCCCCTCACAAAGCATTTTTCACTGAAGCGTAAGCCAAAAGCAGCTGCTCTTCGAGCTGATTTGTTAAGTCGGTCTTCAGATGCTCAGGCTAATGTTAAAAAGAGCCAGCTCCCCACAGTGCCTGTACGCTCCAGAGGAATGCCACGGAAGATGACTGATACCAGTTAGTATGATGTTTGACATAGCTTCATAGTCATTGATATGTTGAATGAATTATGATATCAAGTTATTTTAACTAAAATAATTGACTTATAAAGTTTGCAGGTGAAAAGGTTAATTTTATCTGTGTAACTGTAGATGTATACTCTAAATTTGTAGAAATTCCTCTATTGTAATCTCTCTCTCAAATCATTAGCGCCTCTGAAAGGCATACCAAGTCGTCTCCCTGGCTCCGGGTTAAGAGGGTCTGGTCTTGGATCCACTCCTGTCTCACGACCTTTAGTCCGACCCAGTGTCACACGCAAGGATGGAGGCATTAAGCTTTTGGATATAACAGAGTCACCCATTGTAGCCCAGCAGGTATTTATTATTATTTCTCTCTCTCTCTCTCTCTCTCTCTCTCTCTCTCTCTCTCTCTCTCTCTCTCTCTCTCTCTCTCTCTCTCTCTCTCTCTCTCTCTCTCTCTCTCTCTTTATTTCTCTCTCTCTCTCTCCCTCTCTCTTTCTCTCTCTCTTTCTCTCTCTCTCCTTCCCTCCCTTTTTTAATGTTGTAGTACAGAGGTATAGTGTCTTTATTTTTTCATGTTTAGTCTGACTAAGATTTATATTAATGCTTGTAACAATGACTGCATATTATCATGCATGCAAATATAAATAAGCAAATAATCAATCAGTTACACATGCATTCATTTAGTTGCCAAGGAAGGAAAAAGTAATGACGAGTTCACCTGCTCAGCCACAAATTTACTGCATTCACCATACACACACCCACACCTACACCCTTTTCGATCCCACTCCATCTGCAATTTTTTTTTTTTCTACAGGCAAAGAAAAGACGGAAGTTACAGGATAATGCAGATGCAAAAGCAGCTGAAGCTGAAGAGAAACGTAGAGAACAGCAGCAACAGGGAGAAGGCAAGCAGGCAGCACAGCAGCAACAACAACAGCAACAGCAACAGCAGCAGCCAACCACTCCAGAGTATGCTGCAGGCTTGGCTCTTACCAACCCCGAAACTCCCAGTCCAGCCACACCATCTGCTCCTTTGCTTTCGGCTTCTGCAGGAGGGGCTTCAACATTACATAGTATGTTATCATATTGTTACTTTTATGTATAACCCAGATAAAGCTATTCTTTTATATTTGCAAGTGGATTTTTCAGAATGATTGATATATATGTAAATAAATATCAATTATAAAAGTGTGGGAGATGAAAAAAATATATGAAAATGTGGGATCTAAATTTGTATTTTTAAGCTTCTTATTATTTATGTTAGGTATATAAAAGATTAATATGACATACCTGTTGCCTTTTATCTGATTGAGCGGCATATGTCCAACAGGACTAGATTGTCCACTTCCTGTAGAGTTTAGGGTAGATAGAGAGATTGAGACATTGTAGATAAATGTTATGGCACTACAAAAATTAGCCCACTACAGGTAGCCCAACTAGTCCTAAGTATTTGTGCTCTAGAAATTTTCCATCTGAGAAAGGGAAGGTTTATGTAATGAATCATTTAAATTTGTTTTGCCATCTAAAACGATATAAAATGATTGCTACTGAAGTGAAGAATATAATGCCTTAGTAGACGGCTCAGAAGAATTGAGAGGCTTGGACACAAAAAAAAAGAATAGAATAGAATACCAAAGGTACATTTTTAACACAAAAAAAGGCAGGTGAATTGGCATTTTTGCCAGGTAGGATTGTTTACTAATATCACCCTTGAAGGTCCTGTGTTCAGTAAAAGTCACCATGATCCATTTGATGATAGGTAAAATGTTAAGTACTAGATACCAAATTCCTATGAATTACATGACTTTTACCATCAAACCCAGTTACTTGTGACGCCATTATTAGCATTCTACCTAAAAAAAGTCACTCCTTACAAAAATA
>BOPN01002434.1:146399-148899 GCA_017312705.2 Penaeus japonicus
GGTCAGGCACTCGTCTCTTAGCCGCCGCCTCTTCTAGCTGCTCCATAAGACCCGGAGTCTCTGCAACCACCTTCCGTATCTCCTCCTGGAGCACAGCAGAGAAAAGAGCACATATTTTGATTGTTGAAGATATTCAATCCTACTCATAGTACTATACATTACTCTTGCAAATACATGACGTTCCGGCGAGGCACTGACCTGCAGGGTAGCGAGAAGCTTTTCCAGGTCCGTCCAGATGGTCTCGGGGCGGGACAGGTCCAGCATGAGAACCACGGTCAGCTGCGGCAGGCAGCGCTGGGTGAGGGACGTTGCCAGCAGGGACGTGAAGAGGGATCCTCCACCGAGTTCCCACAGGTGACCGACGTCCTTCACCTGCGTCGGGCGAGGCATAGAATCCATTGAGCTCCTTGAACTAGCATAGATGATCCTACTAACAACTACATTTTGGTTATTTCAAGGACCTTCTTTAACAGAGACACTTACCAATGTCTTTCCACTTTTCCTGCCGTAAGTATACTCCAGAGCAAGAGTGGTGCGCGGGGGTTCTTCGCGGTCAAGAAATCTCTGAAGCAGCGTCGTCTTGCCCTGCGGAGGCGGCCAAATACCATCAGGAAGAGTGCCACAAGAATCTGTCGCTTTAAGGTCGCTTCGAACACAATATACTGCTCGCAGGAAAAATACATGGATAGTTTTTGTATAATAAACACTGAATTTAAAGGATACAAACTATCTGTTATGTACTTCAGAATTTAAATATCGTACATATATCCACCTTCCACTTCATTACTTTTTGACATGTGGTATATTTCATTTTCGTGATCACTTTGCCGTAAAGATTATATAATACTGAATTGGAATTATCTTTCCATGACCTTAC
This sequence comes from Penaeus japonicus, assembly GCA_017312705.2. Taxonomy (NCBI): domain Eukaryota; kingdom Metazoa; phylum Arthropoda; class Malacostraca; order Decapoda; family Penaeidae; genus Penaeus; species Penaeus japonicus. The sequence continues at coordinate 147,277 of BOPN01002434.1, forward strand.
AATTGTAATAACAATAATAATCATCATAATGATATGATATTTACAATGATCATGATTATAACAATAACAATAATAACAATGAGAATAATAGTAATAAAGACAATAATGGTAACAATAATGATCCGAGTAATAGTAATAACGATTAGAAAAATTTATAAATCTGTAGCAATTATACCGGATAAAATTATGATGATAGGGAAAAGGATGATGGAAATGTCAATAATAATGGTAATGGTAATGAAAAGAGTGCGTAACACGAGTATGTCTTGGGTAGCAACTGTCTTTTCCTATTTGCCAACGCCTTGGAGGCAAGAAAATGGCTGGTATTCCCTTCAACCGTTGCTTTTGGGACCAGGATAATAATATTTATAGATGTGCCAGTCACATTATGGCAAATGCAAAATTCAACTTGACGCTTCATCGATTTGCGACATGTACACTTTCATCTAATAAGTTCCACTCGAGTTTCAACATGTCAACAGCTCGGCATTGAACTTTGGGGGACCAAAGTCTGTGATTAAGTTGTTGAGGTCTCTAACCGACGCCGTCATACCCAAAGAGAGGAGCCGAAGTGGAGACATTAGACGTAATTGAAGTTCAAAGATCTATAACTATCATTAAAGGAAATTAAAAAATCGAAATGACACTGGCCAAAGACAAAATCAGGTAAATTTTTTGTTACATAGTGTATTAATGATAATGACGATAATAATAGTAATAGTAATAATGATAATGACAATATCAGTAATGATAATGATAGTAATGATGATAATAATAGTGATAATGATGATAATAATAATAGCCATAATTATGATAACAAAAACAATAATAATAATAATAATACCAACTGCAATAAGAATGATAATATTGAGACTGCTGATAATGAGATGATAAGGATGAGAATGATGATGACTGTAGCCCCAGACACCACGGCAAAATAACACATGTCCGGAGAGGTCGCCATGTGTGGCCCGACCCTAATCTCGCGGCTGTCATCGCCGGCGCTGGCACCGCAGCAACGATGGCATAGGCAGGGAGAGGCCGTCGTGTGGCCTGACCGTGATTATAAACAGCTAAAAAGAAAGAAAAAAGAAGAAGAAAAAAACACTCAGCAGGTGAATAACAAGGCCCTTGCTCTCTATACACACACACGGCAGTCACGGCAGACACCATCGTGACGGCACGTAGTTATTGGGGAAAGACGACTAGTTCCGCCAAGTGTATGTGTAATCCTTATTCCTCGAATGACGGTATGCAAGTGATATATTGATCTTTATAGATTTAAGGATTACCATGTAGCCTGCTCGGGAAGAACTACTGATTGTATTGTACTTAAGTTTCAAGTACTTGATTCTAATTGTGACAATGTACTCGTTTACAGATTTCACCACTCTTTGAATAAACACAAGTGCGTGCAGCACAGTGGTATTAGTCATCCTATGCATCAGCCACAGCGCTGACAGTGATGATAAGGATGATGATGATAAAGAGTATGACAAATAAAAGATGAAGAGATATATCATATTCCTCATGAGTTAAAATATTTAATACAATTCATATATGTGTGTATGTATGTGTGTGTGTGTTTGTGTGTATATGAGTGTTTCTATACATATGACATGC
>BOPN01002434.1:166974-171974 GCA_017312705.2 Penaeus japonicus
ATATTCTCTTTGTTTATATTTTCATATACTGGCGAACTCGAGTCATGTGACTTAGTAGTTATACTTTGAAGCCATTATATTATACAATGGTACTTCACAGAGACTCTCTAGGTGTGTTGTTTAGACAAGCCTCCCTTTGACAATTTCCTTTGCGATCAGACGTTAGAATGAAAAAAAAGAAAAAAAAAACGTTCGGAAATAGAAAGAGGAATAGATAATTACGCTTTAGTAGTGGTAGTAGTCGTAGAGATCACGGTAATGATAATTTTGATGATAGTGATTACGTCAGTACAAACAAGCTAAGATGTGTTTGGACAGCCAAGTGGCATTAGGGCCCAACTCAAGATAAACATTGAACTATCGATCTTATCCGTTATCATTTCCACTGGTGTAGAAGAAAGCAAGTCGAATCGATATAGCGATCGCCTTGTCATTCATGCATATGAGTCAGGTCAGGTCAGGTCGCTACCCTACTGCTCAACGAATTCTTGCTTTTTTATTGATTTAATTGAATGATTGGGAGTAGGAAAATAAAAAGAGTTTTGAAGACAGTTGTCGAGGTTCAAGATCGGTAAGGTCAGGTCGCTAGTTCACAACGATAGCAAGAAATGCCTGCCATAATAAATATTTATTTATTGACTGGAATAGAGAAACTGGCACTGTTCAGAATTGAAGAGAGTTATCAAAGTCTCCAAAGCTTAACCCCGTCTACCTTGTTAGTGTTATCGGGGAAAAGATAACATCACTCGCTTCTGGTGATAAAACCGCTTTTATGGAGAATTAGAGTGACACATTTGTTTATCTTTCTTTTTTCATAGTTTGATTTACATGTTTTTTTTTTTTACTTCTGTTTGTAAGTGGGATTGTGAAGTGGATGGTGGCATGAGGCTCTGGGTACCATTGATGAGGGAATGGAAGTGGAGTGAGGAGAACTGGATTGAAGTCTCGCTGTCTTTGTGTTATTCTTCTTGCGGGAGTCTCCGGGGATAACCGTTTCTTAAGATGTGGGATTGACTCCCATCATTCATTTGGTTTCCGAATCATTCATGTTTTACAGTGATTCTATCTCTGTCTCTCTCTCACTCACTCACTCACTCACATTGACATACAATTAACTCTCTCTCTCTCTCTCTCTCTCTCTCTCTCTCTCTCTCTCTCTCTCTCTCTCTCTCTCTCTCTCTCTCTCTCTCTCTCTCTCTCTCTCTCTCAAACACACACGCACACGCACACAGATGCACACATATACAGATGCACACAGATGCACACACATACAGATGCACATACACACACACACATACAGATGTACACACACACACACACACACACACACACACACACACACACACACACACACACACACACACACACACACACACACACACACACACACACACAGATGCACACACAGAGAAGCACACACAGATGCACACACAGATATACACATTAGGCCACACCGCTCGAGCGATATTGATTATTTAGCTCTCCTGATAAACAACAATGTTTATATCTTTCTCCGTTACAAGGGTAGTGTAAGGTAGGCCCACTGATTTACAGGAAATAAACGCCTGAAAAAAACGCGGTGTTTAGCTTCTAGTTTTTTTTTACCTCGATTAACATTCAAAGATTTGCCTTCTCTTCGTCGTGAATGAAACTCGAAAATGCCTGTTTAATTTCCGTTAAGACGAAGATTTTAGTTGGCTTCGTTTCGAAACAGACCGGAGTGGAGTGGCCAGTCTTGCTTGACGGCCCCGTTATGTCTCCAAACTTGATGCCACTTATTGACATATATATAGAGGTTCGCGTAGTATGGAATCGGATATTTTTTACGTAATGTAAGACTATATCAGTTTTATGAATAAGCGGTAGATATACGATTCAAAGTGTTATGAGCCTTTTATATATTTTTCTTGTTCAAAATTGTAGATTTGATTGTATCTGAACCTTTTGTTGGTTGTCTGAGCTAGTAGAATTTTCCCTGTAAAGTCTATTTTCACATCTCGGTAATTCTTTGAGACTGATAGGCATGAACTGTCAAGAGAAAAGGCTGAGAAGTGAAACACATGTCAGAGATCGTCGTAAAGTGGCTTTTATGAAAGACTTAGGCTTAAAGAAAACGGGTGCCTTTGTGTCATTTCTAATGTATGTTGTCATTTTTGGGTTTACTGCGGTTTTCTTGCTTGGAGGCAGTTGGTTTTACCTTTTATTCTAGCTTCTCTCTCTCTCCCTCCCTCCCTCCCCCTCCCCCCCCCCTCTCTCTCTCTCTCTCTCTCTCTCTCTCTCTCTCTCTCTCTCTCTCTCTCTCTCTCTCTCTCTCTCTCTCTCTCTCTCTCTCTCTCTCTCTCTCTCTCTCTCTCTCTCTCTCTCTCTCTCTATCGCTTTCTCTCGCTCTTTCTCTTTGTGTGTGGGGGGTACGGGTGTTAAGTAGGAGGCCTTTTTTTTTTGTTTCTTTCTTTCGTTTTTTGTCTTTGTTTTCTTATCATATGATATCAACTGAACCCTTTCTTAGAGGCGAGATGATGTCACAATGACGCGCAATTCGGCAAGACAGTCTGGTGCTTAGATACTTGGGATGCATGTTGATTTGGACTCATTCATATCTGGCGGAGAGGAGTACTGTCCAAAGCGCTCGTTCTTCTTGTGTGCAAGAAAGCGCTCCAGAACATTGTCTTTGATTATATCGGTTTATAGGATTTCATTGGTGTGCCTCCTAACTGGAGCCTCGAACTTGCTGCAGGTCATGAGAAATTATTTGCATGTTGTGATGCAGGGTAAATATTAGGATGAAGGAATCGATGGACAATATGACAAATCCCGCTCTCACTTTCCCTCCCTTTCCTTCTTTTTGTATCGCTCTTTCGTTTGCTTTTTTTTCTTTTCGTTTTTTATTTCTTCCCCTTTCTCTTTTTAGCCATCTCTTTCAATGACAATCTCACTTATCTATTCCACCCTCTCTTCGTTCTTTTCTTGCCTTTCAATCTCAAATTCCTGCCCGCTTCCTCCTCCCCCTCCTCGAAACCAAACATCGGCCTATCTCCTGTAAGTGTGGGGATAAACTCTAGGGGAGAAATTCATCGATTAGGAAAACCGAAGGGTGAATGTCTGAATTGCTTGGGGAGAATGGCGTGGAAAGGGAAACGAAAAGGAAGATGAAAGAGGAATAAAGAATAGAAAGGAAGAAGAGTAGGAGGAGGAAGAGAAAGATAAAAAGGAGAAGGAATAAGTGAACAAAAGCCCGGTGTAAGCGCATGGAAGGAGGAAGTGACTGGGGAAAATATCGTAATTGATTTCAAATATCTCCCTCCCTTCCTCTCAGTTATGTAGTAAACGGCTTTGGGCATTTGTTATATGTTATTGCCGTTTTTATTTGGGAATTGACTCCTTATCAAGTACGTCATCAAAACGTCACTCCAACACTGGCCAGTAATGAGCAAGGACGTCACACAGACCCGTCCGTTGGCGAATTTTATCAATGGTATTCACGGACAGTAAACATTTCAAATTTATTGAACGTCTTTGATAAAGATCTTTTACTGCGCGATAACATATCTTGTCACCAAAGAACTGATAAAAAAGAACTGGCAATTTATTTTTATGTAAAGCTTATGTAAACACAGAGAGAGAGAGAGAGAGAGAGAGAGAGAGAGAGAGAGAGAGAGAGAGAGAGAGAGAGAGAGAGAGGGGGGGGGGGGGGGTCTTCACCTGTGCGAGCATTTTCAATTTGTCTTTATGTAAAGCTTATGCAAACAGAGAGAGAAAGAAGGAAAGAGATCGTTAAGGTCTGGGCACCACCTAAAGTGGAACATCATTTCATGTAAAGGAATAACAATTGACCACTTACTGTATAACAGCCATAATCATTTCATTATGTAGTTGAATGATGGGTTTACACTGACAGATTAATAGCTTCATAAAAAAAAAACATGCTAGTAAACAGAAGTCTCTAACAAGGGCGGCAATAATAAAAACAATAACGATGATAATAATAATAAGAAACACGCCATTGATATATATATTAATGTATATTAGCTATCACTAATAGGCGTATTAATCAAGTATACCTTAGTGTTTTTCTATCGGCCAAGTTCAACCTACCCTCAGTGTGATGTACGGGGGGGGGGGTGAAAGGTTCAGTATAGGGTTTGACAGTGTGACAGTGTAACACGAACTCTTTGCCGTGCTATCCCGTTGCTGTTCGATAAAGGGCAGTGTAAGTCAGGGTCTATCGTGGAAGTATTATCTTTTGTGTGCGTGTATTTACGTGACGCCAAGTTGGAGCAGGAGAAGATGCGTTCGGCGTAGTTGTTGTGTTCTTCGGCTTCTCTTCCTTATTCGTTTTGTACTTCTTGTGTTTCTTCTTTTTCGTCCTTCTTTTTTCTTCTCTTCTTCTCCTGGTCGTCGTCGTCTTATATTTCTTATGATCTTTCTTGTTCGTGTTGTTTTTCTTTTCCCTCATGTTGTGCCTCCTCTTCTGTTGCTGTTACTGATGTTGTTGCTTCTTTTCCTCCTCCTTCTTTCTATGCTTTTCCTCTTCTTCTGATATTACGATTATTCCCTGAATGGTGACTCCCTTTCATTTTATTTGTTGCAGGTAAAAATTGATAGAGAAAAATAATAGTCAAAGAGAGATACAGAGAGAGGCAGATAGTGAAAGTGAGAGAAAGATAAGGATATATATATATTTATATAATATACATATATATATATATTTATATAATATACATATATATATATTTATATAATATACATACATATATATATATATATATATATATATATATATATATATATATATATATATCGTGTGTGTGTGTGCGTGTGTGTATGTGCGTATGTGTATGTATGTGTGTGTGTGTGCGTATATATATATATATATATATATATATATATATATATATATATATATATATAGAGAGAGAGAGAGAGAGAGAGAGAGAGAGAGAGAGAGAGAGGGGGGGATAATACAAGAAGAAATAGGAATAAAAAGAAAGTATTCTCAATAA
>BOPN01002434.1:179474-203627 GCA_017312705.2 Penaeus japonicus
CTCTCTTCTCTCTCTCTCCCACCCCTCTCCTCCCATCCTCTCCTCCCTCCCCACCCTCTCCCCCTCCCCCTCCGTCTCCCCTTTCTCCTCTACCTCCCCTCTCTCTCTCTCTCTCCTTCCTCCCTCCCTCTCCCTCTCCTCTCTACCTCCTCCTTCCTCCCTCCCTCCCTCTCCCTTTCCTCTCTACCTCCTCCTTCCTCCCTCCCTCCCTCGCCCTTTCCTCTCTACCTCCGCCCTTTCCCCTTCCTCTCTCCCTTCCTCCCTCTTCCCATCCTCCTTCCTCCTTCTCTCCTTCCTCTCTCCCTCCCTCCCTCTCCCCATTCTCTCTCCCTCCATCTCTCCCCTCTTCCCTACTCCTCCCCCTCTTCCTCCTGCCCCTCCCTCCCCCTTCTCCCCTTCCTTCCTCCTCCCCCATCCTCCCTCCCTCTCCCCTTCCCTTCCTCCCCATCCTCCTCCTCCCCTCCGTCGTCTCTTCGCCCCCCCTCCCCCCCCCACCGTATCTTCACCTTGACGAGGCCAATTTCAACAGCTGCTTGACCTCCTGCCCCGCAGCGCGCGCATTTCGTGGTCTTCTTTCGTATCGGCAACTTCGGTGATTTCGTGTTCTCCCTGTTCACGAAAAAGGTGCGTGCATTCAAGATTACATCCATGCATCCACATACAAGACAACGCTTAAAGCTTACTTGACCTGTGGACCACTTCAGTGGAGGTATGACTTGGCCAAAATGTTACGTTGTCATGCCACTACAGTGTGACGTACAAATACACTGGGTGATTACAATGTATGTGACGCATAATATGTAATCGACTTCAGAGGAATAGAAGTATTGTAGGATATGCATGCTCACATACGCATGTATGCACACACGCACACGTACATGCGCACACACAAACAGAGAGATATATAGGCAGACAGTAACACGCGCGCGCGTACACACACACACACACACTCACAAACAAACAAACAAATAGTAGACTGAGAGATGGAAGGGAAGAGAATGGGAAATGAAAAGAAAAATGCTGTGATAGAAAATTACAGACATAGCTCCCCCCCCCTCCGTTACAGTGTGAGACATCACTGAGTTCACATGACGCCCCACACAAAGAGTGACTCTTCTGCTGTGTCCCTGAATCACCTGCCTCTGACCGCCCCTGGGGCAGTCAAGAGGCCAGAGGTACCGGAGGGCGACGTTCGGAGGAATGGAATTTCGCACTCTCTCTTTTTTTTTTTTCTCTTTCTTTCTCTCTCTTTCTTTTTCTTTTTTTCTCTCTTTCTCTCTCTCTCTCTCTCTCTCTCTCTCTCTCTCTCTCTCTCTCTCTCTCTCTCTCTCTCTCTCTCTCTCTCTCTCTCTCTCTCTCTCTCTCTCTCTCTCTCTCTCTCTCTCTCATTCTCTATCTCTCTCTCTCTCTCTCTCTCTCTCTCTCTCTCTCTCTCTCTCGACCTTTCTCTGTGGCCTTTCACGAATTGATAAATCGAGTTGCGAAAATTCCGTGTCATGGTGATGTACCCGTGGCTCTGCATTCGTAGCTTAGCATTCGTGTGGCGGCGCGGTAAAGAAAACGGGTACCTTTGTGTCATTTCTAATGTATGTTGTCATTTTTGAGCATTGTGGTTTTCTTCTTGCTTGGAGGCAGTTGGTTTTACCTCTTATTCTAGCTTCTTCTCTCTCTCTCTCTCTCTCTCTCTCTCTCTCTCTCTCTCTCTCTCTCTCTCTCTCTCTCTCTCTCTCTCTCTCTCTCCCTCTCTCTCTCTCCTCCCTCACCTCACCCTTCCTCCCTCTCCCCTCCCCCATCCTCACCCTCACCCTCTCTCTCCCCCTCCCTCCCCCTCCCCCTCTCTCCCCCTCCCCTCCCCTCCCTTCCCCTCCCCTCCCCTCCCCATTATATGATCTTTTGCTCCATATCTTCGCCTTCATTATTTTTTGCGTTATTTTTCCTTCTCATTATCCTCACCGTTGCCCTCGACTGTACGACCATAAGGAAAAATCTTGTTATTAACACCGTATGATACTTAAATGAATCTTTGGTCAGAATTGTGGTTATGTATTATTTCCAAAGGCGTTATTATGATAAGCATCGTAATGATGGTGGTGCCATATTTAACTTTTATATAATATGTATTTTAAGGATGTGGACGGATGACATTTCGAGGGTTGCTTAGTCATGATTACTGGCGCCCTGCTATCTGTGAGTCATTGCAGTCTGTCGTAGTCCTCTTCTCCTTTTCGCTTTTGTTTAAAGTCTTCGTCACCCGAAGGCCATTCATTCTTATGTTTTTATTATTGTTATTATTATTATTATTATTATTATTATTATTATTATTATTGTCATTATTATTACTGCTGTCACTACTGCTTCTATTACTATTAATAATAATAATAATAATAATAATAATTATTATTATTAATGATTTTGTCGTTATTGTTATCATTGTTATTATCATAATCACTGTTATTACTGACGTTTCTATCCGTGTAAATACAGGTGATGCTACTATTTCCTTTTGGTAAGTTAGCCCCCCCCCCTTTTTAGATGGAATGTCACTATCTTCCTAATACATTTATATTCCTCAAGAGATAGTTAATGATTGCTGTATGCCATTTTAATTACTATGTCACCTGTTTAGAGCATGGGATGAGTTAACAATTAATAGTCTTGTTACACTAGTTACATTAGAGAAATATACCTGACCAGACGCCCCTCTTTTAACATTACCAATTGGCTCCTTAGCGGCAGCGGTTCCCAAGTAAGGGTACAGTCACTCATAAAAGTTCGTGGGGGTCCGTGTGTGTGTGGGCCTGTGGAGTCCCCACCCCTTTCTGGACGGCGAGTCTTTATAATGGCGTGGCAACGCGCACAGCCATACACATGGCATAACTGTAACGTTGATGTGATAAAATAAGAAAGGGATATGTTTGTCAATCAGGAATTATCGGTATAGTCATAACCAGTTACATTATTCCAATGTAGTGTGAAAAGATATGAAGGTTTGAGTGCCTCCAATGTCTAAAGTTTACAATAAAGAAGTGAGCAGTAACGAGGGTAGTGCAGGTCGACATGCATTCGAACCGTTTCGAAAATTTGCTTCGCATCCACGTCAATAATGTTGTAAATCATTAAGAGCTAAATAGACACAGAATCGAATGTTGTATAGCATTACTTTCGTCACATATTCCCCCATATATCCCAAGAAAACCAAATGTAAATAATAGGTCATAAAACATTCTAAGTAGACCAAGACTCGAAACACTGAGCAGTGAAGCAGTCTGAGTTGGCCAGAGCGTCACTAGACGCTGAAAGTGTAGGAATTGTGTGTGTTCACCTAGGACATGATTGACCGTAATAAATGTCCACGCAAATATTGTTTTATGTCATGTATTTTTCACGGTGCAATTTTATGAATGACAGCATATGAAGGTTAAAATTTTATGGACACAACAGAAGAAGGGTGGAGAAGGAGGGAGTAAAAAGGTGGTTTTAAACCAGGTGAAGGGAGACTAGAGGGAGGAGGTCAAGTGTTTAGTTTCCGCTCACCTATGGTAGTTGAGGTTAAAGCCATTTGTTAATATTGTAATGAAATGTTATATAGTAGCGAAACATACGAAATGTTCACTGTGCATTTATCTGATACTGAACTATTACTCTCTATAAATACCAAACGTCATATCGCAGTATATTGTCCTTAACGGGAACAGTGTTCACAAAGTTTCCTTCCCCCATCCCCACCTTTAGGTGAATGACGTCCCCCCTCGACATCACAGCTAGACCACCGGGTAAGCGGCAATGACAACAGCTATGGATAATGACATGTCATTCGTGATGTTACAGTATATCCTCTGTCACTGATACTCAAGCAATTTAGTGATGAGGGAAGTGGCAGCTCCGTATGTTGCTGGTTCCATGCACAACTGTCGTGGCATCCAGCAGTCTAATACACCAGCATATTGAAAGCATGTGGCACATAAATCATAAAGTATGGAACATGCGACCATACAAGATTATGTAGTTGCTTCCTTTGTAGGATAAATAACCATTTCTTTGCATGACATGTAAAGAAAGTGCTGAACAGACAAAACGGTAAAACAAATTGTATAAACATTACATTTATTTATTTGTAAATAATAATATATAGAACACATTTATTTATTTGTAAATAATAATATATAGAACACAAGTGTTCATAAATAACTCATTGACAAACATAATCCTTTCGTATTTTATCACATCAACGTCACAGTTCTACCGTATGTATGGGTGTGCGCATTGTCACGTCGTTATACAGACTCGCCGTCCAGAAAGGGGTGGGGATGGCACAGGCCCACACACACACTGACCCCCACGAACTTTTATGAGTGACTGTACAAAGGTATTAGGAGGCTAAGTAGTTGCTAATTAGTTTACATTTACTTTGGGACACTGCAAGCTTTCAAAGTGGATTATTGATATCTTTAAATTAAGTAATTACTTTCCTTCTTCTGGTGACTTTCATGTTTGCCATTAGACCACACAGCCTTTTTCTTTCTTTTTTTTTCTCTCTTTTTTTTTCTTTTTCTTTTTCTTTTCTTTTTCTTTTTCTTTTCTTTTTCTTTTTCTTTTTCTTTTTCTTTTTCTTTTTCTTTTTCTTTTTCTTTTTCTTTTCTTTTCTTTTCTTTTCTTTTCTTTTCTTTTTCTTTTTCTTTTTCTTTTTCTTTTTCTTTTTCTTTTTCTTTTTCTTTTTCTTTTCTTTTCTTTTTTTTTTCTTCTTCTTCTTCTTCTTCTTCTTCTTCTTCTTCTTCTTTCTTCTTCTTCTTCTTCTTCTTCTTCTTCTTCTTCTTCTTCTTCTGAGTAGCTGTAAATCGCTGTAAACCGTGACACAGGTGTAAATGGACTCGTGTGGAATCGGGGAGCGGTTTGAGAAAAAACGTGGCAGAGAAAGGACTACGTGAGGTTAGTGCACCATCACGGAAATAAAAAGTTTGAGGACTACTGCTTCGTAGGCTTGCGCGTGGTAGATAAAAATATGGTACAAAACTGATCACGTATTTAGACTGAAAAGTTAAAAGTATTTTATTTGTAGATACTGTGATATTTCCACACTGCTCATGGAAAGTAAATTGCCAGAATTAAAAATATTTCAAGCCGCTTATTAACATAAGCAACAATTCTACAGACGAGGGTCAGTGCCCGATAGAGCGTCTGTGAAGTTTACGTTGATCAGCTGACAGAACTTAAATTGTATTCTCATGGCAAAGTTGAGTAGGTCAAGGTCACTAGGGGTACGAGCACCGGAGGGGACAGGCTAGTCGGCGAGGCAGTGCAGGCGGTCGAGGAAACACACTGGACTGTATGGCCATACTGATGAGATAATGGCAAGGAAGGACTTACTCTCTCTCTCTTTCTTTCTCTTTCTCTCTTTCTTTCTCTTTCTCTCTTTCTTTCTCTTTCTCTCTTTCTTTCTCTCTCTCTCTCTCTCTCTCTCTCTCTCTCTCTCTCTCTCTCTCTCTCTCTCTCTCTCTCTCTCTCTCTCTCTCTCTTTCTCTCTCTTTCTCTCTTTCTCTCTCTCTTTCTTTCTTTCTCTTTCTCTCTCTCTCTCTCTCTCTCTCTCTCTCTCTCTCTCTCTCTCTCTCTCTCTCTCTCTCTCTCTCTCTCTCTCTCTCTCTCTCTCTCTCTCTCTCTCCCCCCTCCCTCCCTCCCTCCCTCCCTCCCTCCCTCCTCTTTCACCTAATATTACGTACTTCCCTTCCTATTCCTGGTTATGGGAATACATAATACATACAAGCTGCTCGAAAAATAGTTCTTGAAAGTTCTTAACAACCAGGGTTGCTTTGAGCTAGACAGCTTTGTGACTCAATTAAGTAAGAGCTTGGTGATGAGTGCCTGTGTGTGTGTGTGTTTGTGTGTGTGTGTGTGTGTGTAATAGGATCTACTGACCGGGTGTAGAGCAAGAAATGAAATGTATTATTTTCACCGAATTAATGTGTGGTCTTCGAGATACTTCTGGCCCTAGTTGTCATATTTGTTACTTCTTGTCAAATCCCGCTTTCTCTTAACCCTTACTTTCGGCCCCTAATATTCTGAAATGGAAGTACAGCAGCTCCTCCCTTCAGTAGCCAAGATGCGCCTGAAATCATTCAAAATTACCTAGCACACTGAGGGAACCACATTCCTAGGTAGCTTATCAGAAATGCTACAGTGGAAAGTTATTTTATTGCTTTGTAAAGCGTTAATACAGGTTACTTTTATGTTCCCATGCCTTCTCCATCTCCTCTTCTTCGTCTTCTCCATTGGCTTCTCTTTTATCTTTCTCGTTTCGTTCTGCCTCTCGTCCTTCACTCCCCTTGTCCGTAATTCTTATCAACCGAAAAACTGCTGATGTAAACACGACGGAAATGCGCGGGAGCGATTCGGTTCGAGATGTGACCTCATTTTTTTCTATTAGTCTTGGTTCCTTTTTATTGTTATTGTTTGGTATTATTATTATTGTTGTTATTATTATCCTTGTGATTATTATTATCATTATTATTATTGTTATTATTATCGGTGCTGTTATTCGTGTTGTTACTCTGGGTAATATTAATATTGTTACTTTGGGTATCACTGTTACTATTGTTGTTACTCTGGGTATTACTGTTACTATTGTTGTCGTCGTGTAGGTTCACTTGTGTCTGAGTATAATTAACGACGTGTCCTCAAAACCTTTGATTCTGTTTGTTTCACATGTTCTATTTATGTTAGTGAAAAAGGAAAGAAAGGCCAGATGTATATAAAAATTTTGTTTGGTGAAGTTATAATTGCTTATACTTGGAAGATGGCCAGACCAGACTTAAGAGGGATTCATTATGTGATCAATAATTTTCTTTTCTACTTTTGTTGTGCGACATTACCAGATTATTGTATATATTTCAACTACTAACCGATTTTTTTCTTGGTAAAGAAAAGGCAAAACAAATGCCTCCAAGCACTAAGGTTAACGCCAAAGGGGCGGTGGCTCTTTAAAAATTGTACCATGATTCATTTTGGGAACAGCATGATGAGCCTAATAACAGGGATGTCAGTTCTCATATCCTTGGGTGGGGCAAGCCATGTCTGGAACCACTGTATCAGTTGAAAAGTTGCAAAGAATCCCTTGTAACCCTTTTACCAATTTTGAAAAAGAATGCTTATAGTTTGGCGATCCTTTGTTTGAGGTACGTAAGGTTAACCATTTCCTTTGAAGTAATAATAGTCAATGGGTTCTCGGTGTAGCATATAACTAGGGCAGGGAGATTTCATGTCAGACGTATTTAATTGGTAATTGCGCTCAAAGGTCGGGGCAAACATGGAATAAAAATAATAGCTAATTTGGAGGCCTCCCCGGAGAGCTTTGGTAGGGACCAGTGCCTAAGCCCCCCATCTCCTTAAATGGCGCTTCTAACTAATGAGAGTAATAAACCTTTTTCTTTACACTGTCATAAACTCACTCTTTTCTTCTCCTTGTTTCCCCATAGGACTTTGCGTCAAGACACGCAATGAAGACAAACAGAAGTTGTTCATCAACGTACCCCGAGGCCATCCCCCCGCCGGAAGACATCACGGACCAAGAGCTGATCGCCATCTTGGAGTCGGATAAGCCTTCGGATTTTCGCGTCCCGATGTCCATTGGCCAGCTGCACGAGGAGAAAGATAAGTGTGCGTGGCTTGCGGGTGTGGGTTTGTGCTTGTGTTTATATGCGTTTGTTCTATATAGTTTTGTCTTTATTTTTTTTCGTACTTTTTCCTCTTTAATCAGTATACGGTGTTGTTTACTAATAGCATGATGTCTGTGATGTGTAGGATTTCAGTATCTTGGAGATATGGAGAACTGCATATGATAAATATTATAACATACCATTGACTTTATTGATAGCTGGCGAATCATGCATGGCTTGCGATGTGGTCATAAGCCCCAAGTTTTTCACCAAGATGACCGACAACCCTCTGTTCCACAACTTCTTCATGATTGCGACAATGGAAGGAATCGAAGAGAAGTACTCCATGGATTTGGACAAGAATGGTGAGTCTTGTTCTTTGGTATTTTTTTGTGGTTTGTTTATCAGTCTGTTTGTTGATGCTGTTGTTGCTACTACTATTATTATTATTATTATTATTATTATTATTATTACTGGTGTTATCATAATTATTGTTATTGTTGTTGTTATTGCTATAATTGTTTTTTTTTTTATTATGACTGTTGTTATTATTATCATTATTACTTATTAATCATTAGTTACTATATATCTCCCTTCCATTTGTATCAACTGTTTCCATTCCTTTCCCTCTTTTACATTTTTATACCATCTTGTCTGCTTCTGTATTATTTTTCTTCCTTCATTGTCTTCCAACCTTCTCCGTTTCCCATTTTCCTCTTTCCCTTATTTTCTTTTCTATTCCTCACTGTTTCCCATTTCCCTCTTTCTCCTCACTTTCATTCTTCTTTCAATGACTCCTTTCTTGTTTTTTCTTCTTTCCCTCGTTTCTCTTTTCCAATTTATGCAGTTATTGTTGCTGTTTCTCTTGTTTTTATTTGTTTTGTTTTTTTGTTTTTTTCGTCTCCTGGCTTATTCTATTTTTTCGATCCTTTCTACATTGTTTTTCTCCTATTACTCATCTCTTCTTCCTTTTCCCTTCTTTCTCCTTGTTTGCCAGATATTCCAACCACAAGTTTTGTTAGAATTGTACGTTGTACCTGTTATTAACTTTCGCCTTTTTCTTGTAATTATTTTATTTAGGCCTGCCAAAGAACGTGTTCAGAGGGAAACTTCCTCATATTCTATTCATTTATGATCTGCACTCTTTTTTTAAGGAACTGCAATATTAATTATAGATAGATTGATATAGGTAGACTTACAAATTCCTCAGAGTGGTTAGGAATAAGCATAGCATTGATATTCACGCAGGGTGGACAGTACTGAAGAACAAGAAATACTATGGAACATTGCCAGAGCAGACGGTGAGGACCTCCGTGCCATTGGTCCAAGAACTAAGTGGAGTCCGTCACTGGAAACCCGAAGATGTAAAGTCAGCCACGAGTTCCTCCTCGCCAGCGGTAGAGGCGGAGAAGCCTCTGATAACGGAGCTGTCGTCCAAAGCCTTGGAAGATGGCCCCAAGGAAAGGGAGAAGGCAGTGCCCAAGTACACGCTGAGGAAGGCGGGAGACGAGCAGAGAAGAAGCTTGGAGGCCGAGGTCTCCCTGCCGAAGATGGTGAGTTTAGGTTTGTGGTTTGTGATGGCGGGTCTCCCGAGTCCTGCCTGACCAATGGCGGTTGCTTCTAGATTTTTCATTACTGCAACAGCAAAGTATTTAATTCTTCGGCTACGATTGAAATTCATATTTTTTTTTTTTTTTTTTTTTTTTTTTTTTTTTTTTTTTAGTTGGTAAAAAAATAGAATTATATAACTGGCGATCAGTATTTCAGCTCTGTATTGTTAAAGCAGTGCTCTCTCGTTTCTTAGTCAAATTCAAGGTACATCAAGATCTTCATGGACAGAAAAAAAAAATATTGACACCTAGCTACTAACGCTAGCAGGATGAATGAAAAATGTACTGGGGGCATTATAAGGCCAAGTGGATTTGTACTATAAATAATACATCCATACTTATAGACCTTCAAATTATTTTTTGGATGCCTGATGTCATTCCTCAAATGTATCTATTTTTCAGAAGAATCATAAGAAAAATATTTTGTAGGTCACGTGAGAAATATCCCGAACGATAAACACCAGTATACATAAATGGCCATGCTCTATTTTGCTCCAGGTCAGTGGAAAGGAATTGCAGCTTGACGTGGGTGAAGATCGCCTGTGGTCGAGACTTCTGATAATCTGTTGACATTTTCTCCCGTTTTCTATGGATTCCGATGGTGCCAGAGCATACTTCATAACGTCACAAAGGGTATGTTTTATAAACAAATTCATACACACACTCTAAAACACCCAATTGCGCCCACACTATTATATGCTAAAACATACAAGAACTAACGCACACACGCTCAAACAAGTGATAACATCGCCCAACAAACACACGCCCAAACAAGTGATAACACGCCCAAACAAGTGATAACACGCTCCAACAAACACACACGCCCAAACAAGTGATAACACGCTCAAACAAGCGCACAAGCTCGATCACCCACAGACGCTCAAACAAACACACACGTACCACACAAAACACACGTTTATATTACATGTACAGGAAACACATCTGCATGTATCACAGTTATATCTCTCCCTTGCTCTTTCAGGGCAATGATATTTGAAATATTCTAGATTAAGAAGGTGACATATGAAATATATCATAATATATGACCATAATATGAAATAAATATTGTAAATGTGGTCTTCGTTCTCTTGTTCTTTCAATTTCTATTTCTCTTTTTCTTCTACTACTACTCTCTTCCTCCTTCTCTTCATCTCTCCCTCCTACTGCTCCTCCTTCTCTCTCTCTTTGTGTTCTTTTTCTTCTTTCTTTTTCTTTCCTCACTTGTCCCTTCATCCTTCATCCTTCATCCTATTCCTCTTCCTCTTCCTCTTCCTTTTTCCTCCTCCCTCCCCCCCCTCCTCCTCCTCCTCCTCCTCCTCCTCCTCCTCCTCTTCCCCCCTCCTCCTCCCTCCTCCTTCCCCTCCTCCCTCCTCCCCCTCCTCCTCCCCCTCCTCTCTCCCCTCCTCCTCCTCCTCCCTCTTCCCTCCTCCTCCTCCTCCCTCTTCCTCTCCTCCTCCCTCCTCCTCCTCCTCCTCCTCCTCCTCCCTCCTCTCCCTCCTCCTCCTCCTCCTCCCTCTTCCTCCTCCTCCTCCCCTTCCTCCCTCTCTCCCCCCTCCTCCTCCCTCTTCCTCCTCCTCCTCCCTCCTCCTCCTCCTCCTCCCTCCTCCCTCCTCCTCCTCCTCCCTCCTCCTCCCTCCTCCCTCCTCCCTCCTCTCCTCCTCCTCCCTCTTCCCTCCTCCCTCCTCCTCCCTCTTCCTCCTCCTCCTCCTCCTCCTCCTCCTCCTCCTCCTCCTCCTCCTCCTCCTCCTCCTCCTCCTCCTCCTCCTCCCTCTCCTCCTCCTCCTCCTCCTCCTCCTCCTCCCTCTCCTCCTCCTCCTCCTCCCTCTCCTCCTCCTCCTTCTCCTCCTCCTCCTCCTCCTCCTCCTCCTCCTCCTCCTCCTCCTCCTTCCTCCTCCCTCCTCCTCCTCCTCCTCCTCCTCCTCCTCCTCCTCCTCCTCCTCCTCCTCCTCCCTCTTCCCTCCTCCCCTCCTCCCTCCTCCTCTTCCCTCCCTCCTCCCTCCTCCCTCCTCCCTCCCTCCTCCTCCCTCCTTCCTCCTTCCTCCTCCTCCTCCCTCCTCCTCCCTCCTCCCTCCCTCCTCCTCCTCCTCCATGTTCCTTACAAAGCCTTATGATTATTAAACTGCAATCCAAACTTCCTTCCAACACAATACAATCTTTGTTACAGATGCTTCACGTGAGGTAACACCTATATGCGTAACCTGTTTTTGTACACGTCACCAACCTTTACAAATTATACATGTAAGTTCCTGGTAATGGAAAATAAATAAATGTTACGCTGCACATTTCCATGTTTTTCCTTGATTTCCTTATGTAGATTTTTCTATTTTGTAGTTCATCTTGTATGCGAGTGGTGATGTTGCTATGATTAATATGATGATAAATATTATCACAAGTTATTAAGTAAGAAAATGTATTATAATTTTAACTATGACATGATATTTGCCAGAGATGAAATTTGTCAAGGGACCAAAAATAAGTTGTTTGAAAAAAAATCACTTTATCATATACTTAAACTATGAGAATATACCCAATCAAGATTTATTTCTGCCTCATTTGGTTATTGAACTGTTTTAAGTACTTCATCTATTTTATACTTCTTTACTTTTTATCATTACTCCTGTGTTGCATATATGACAAAAGGATGAAGGAAGACATGTGGTGCTTTGTAACTGTTTTAAACATAAGCATCATAAATTCAATATTACACTAAAAAAATACCAGTTATCAATACTATTAATGTCCTTTTAGTTATTTCTCTCTGTTATTATGAAGTTACCTAAAATGTTGCAACTAACACTCTGACAAGAGCATCCTAACCCATTTATTTTGCATAATTTAGCCTGATCATGTAGTATTAGGATGCAAGATCATTTTGGTGAAATTTTGAAGAAATAGGTTAATCACATATTCCACAAATGTGGCTAGTTGCATAGTGGTCGAGAAAGTGCAGTCTGAAAGGTTGAACAATTTATCCAATTAAAAACACAGAGAACAGAAAATTCAAGAATTTGAATTATCCTACTGACCTCTTCATTTGTTTAAAGGGAGACTTTCCTTCTTTTTAAAATGGATGGAATCACATGAAACTTAAGTTTGGATATGTATATTATTCATACAAATAATAGCCCATGTAGTTACATTGCACATTATATAAAGACATTAATTCACTTGGTTATTAACCCCTAAAGGATACAGTCTTAAGATATGACACAGAAAAGATCTCTTCTCTCTGCTCTAATTCAGTCAGCACAGAACAATGACATGGCAGATAAATTTCAATAATCAATCAGTCAACACAAAAAAATGAGTTGTACTTTCAGAATCTATAACTTTACTTACTCTCACAATAATTTTCTGGTTTCCTATGGAATATTGGTACAATTTGCACATGTCTTCACCTGAGCATGACTAAATTTAGTATGCACATCCTTTCAGTGTAACACTGCAATGAAATCTATGGACATCTTTAGAGAACAAAGTACTCACTATGGTATATCTTACAAAAATCTGATAAATAAATCAAAACTGTTTCAACTTAGGGCTTATCTAAGTTATTAAGGCAATCCTAAAGAGATACATTTTGATACAGAAAATTCTATGAACTTGTTTAGAGCAAAAACTTTTGATCTTAAATTAAAATCACTCATTAGTATTACATTATCACATTTACTTAACCATTCACAGTATATATACACATTAATTGCCTACATTTTAATCATACCAGTATATTGCATTCTTGGTGTTGGAAGTCTTACGACCCTGTAGGGTATCCACAGTTGTGTAAAGCACATTTTTTCATGGATATGTGATTTTCACATTTTTGGCATCTTATGGGTATCTATCAATTACAAATAACTCACACCCAAGATATATCTAAACAATTTAAGGATTACTTCAGTCCCAAGTTTGTGCCCCTACCAATAACCAGAAATTCGGATTATTCAAGAAAACCTTGCAATCCTCTCCTCATGTGTTATGTGGTGCATTGTTTGTGCACTGACAATCTGAATCTACATTGTAAGTGTATCATTATCATCCTCAACATTCTATATACACCATAATTAATTACTTAATTGAATATGGGGGCATCTAGTTATATCTTTTTAAATCATGTATAAAATTGTTAATTTTCTCTACCTTTAATAGAACATAATTTGTGTAACTCCATAAATATGAAGATGTCAGTAGCTTTTAAAAATATACATGCCTGCATTTGTTTAAAAAATGAGACCATTGGTATCAGTTTGTGAGCTGCCACCAGTTGCTGGCACTATGATATTCTGACTTAGTCAGGCGGCTGCTGTATTTTACTGTACCGTGTCTGGTGTCAAAATTTCAGATGTTGATTGGACTATAACCAAATATTCATTTTTCAGTTATGTCTATTTTTATCAGGAGTAAATGAAATGAAGCATAGAAGGAAACATTTACATGTTCTTGCTAATTTAACATTCTGCAATTTCCCAAATTTAGACAAGACTTCAACAAGATATTTTTCTGCTTAATGATACAGTAATAAAGTAGAGCATTTGAATCCCAATAGGCTACATTATAGAAGTAAACCTGATGTCAAAGTGAATTTATATTCTAATATATGTAGTCAGTAAGAAAAAGTTCTCAAGACATCTTTGAATACAGTAGAAAATGCAGATATTTCACTTAGACAAGGAAAAAATTAATTGGTTCCTCTCAATCAAGGAATCATGATATTTTCATAACAACACTATTGCTACACTCCATGCTTGAATGTCAATAACTTCAGCCCCTACGAGCTAGTCTGTGTAGTATCCCTTAAAATCAGTATAGTGTTTTGGTTTCGCTACATTTGTTGATGATCTCAATCCATAATCTCCAGCTGACTGGCCATTTTTGCCCAGCATAAATTTGTCATTCCTTCTAAACTACTAATCCCAAATTACTGATTAAGTCTTTTAACAAGGTATCATTTAAAAGTGCTGGAACAACATAGTGTAAGTTGGTTTCATTGGTTGCAAAGTGAAGATGATTAAATATATACTTTTGCAAAAATCTTGGGACTAGCCTGGGAAAGCCCACACTGACTGATGACAATCTAATGCATTGGGGTTTTAGGAAATCATGTGTAATTGTTAGTTCTTGGTTTGATTAATCTTTAATCTTTATTAGTAATATTCTCGAAGGTGTAAATTCTGAGTCCGGGTGGAAAGCCTTCTAACTCCATGGATGCAGATATCTAGAACTACATTAACTGTGCATAGGGCAATAAACACATTGGGAAGTCTGTTATTGAAAAATCAATTAAGGAATGAACAAACTTAATTCCCTTTTTCGTCACATAATAGTATTAAATACAAGGATTTCAATTAGATATCACAGAACATACACATTCTTAAGATGACTTCACTTTAATGTTAATATGAAGAAGAAATACAAGTAAATGATTTTACTGATATGCTTCAAAATAATTGTCATTAAGTGTGTAAGTGATACTAATGTTTGTGTAGATGTATGTATATGTGTGTGTGTGTGTGTGTGTGTGTGTGTGTGTGTGTGTGTGTGTGTGTGTGTGTGTGTGTGTGTGTGTGTGTGTGTGTGTGTGTGTGTGTGTGTGTGTGTGTGTGTGTGTGTGTGTGTGTGTGTGTGTGTGTGTGTGTGTGTTTTCTTAACACAACTTACCATGTGTATGTATGCATATGTAATGAAGTATTGCTATAATAAAAAAAGGAAGTCAAACTACACTCCCTCTCAGCAGCAGCACCTTTTTGATGTTCCACTTAAAGAAGACTAAAGCAGTTTGACATACATAATTTTTCCAGATTTTGTTTCCTTTTTATTATAGCAGTATTTCATTTATTTTAGCCACACTTTATGTGGCTATAAGAAATCAAGAAAAATCAACAAACCTTCCTATTAGCAAAACACTCAATGGGGTGGCAATTACCTAACTGTGTCATATGATACCATATTCTACAAAAGCTGGTTACATTGTTTTATTTTTTATTTTTATTTTTTTTCATACAGAAATGGTGTACTTTAAGTTCACCTATCACATTCCCAATAAAACCTGAAGCACATAATATAGACATACACCAACATCAAGGGAAGGCAGTTTGTTCCATTTAGCATATGAAGTCGTTCACTGCATAATTAAATGTCACATACATGAGTACCACCCGTAGATAAATTTGTCATCAGAATTTTACCCATTAACTACCAAAAGCAGGCTTACCCCAACAGCCTTCCTTCAAAAAGGCTTGTTAAGCTCTCCTTCCAATCACTTAATAAACT
Organism: Penaeus japonicus; assembly: GCA_017312705.2. NCBI lineage: Eukaryota > Metazoa > Arthropoda > Malacostraca > Decapoda > Penaeidae > Penaeus > Penaeus japonicus. Next base: position 194,998 of record BOPN01002434.1, read on the forward strand.
TAGTGCCAACAAAACATGTATTACCATCTGTGGGTAGTACTGCAAAACCTTGATATTATTTATCATGAACAAACTCACACCTCTTGGGTATATAAACTGTCATTCTTAGGTAAGTGTAAATACTGAACAAAATTCTGCAAAAGCTGTTAAAAAACAACAACATCAAAATTAGAAGAATTGGAGCTGCAATAATTATGTATTAATGTAGATGACATGTTTTCCCATCTGGTCTGTACATGTAGCCCTGAACCATGCTGTCCTATAGGGGTTACCTCCTACATAGATGGAGATCTAAAGTTGGGGAGAACTGTTGAAAGAGTGGTGTAGTATTGGAGAAGTATTTGGGCAATGTTGGAGTGCCAAGGCGAGTGTTGGGGGAATAGCGTAGTGTTGGAGAAGTGTAAGGGCCATGTTTTGGGAGTGTTGGAGGGCTGGTGTAGCACTGGAGGAATTGGGCAAGAGAGAGTGTAGACTCATATTACAGTGACTGTGCATCATGCAAATTTATTATAATCTAGTATATTTATTGATAATGGTCTTATAAGCAACCTTTAAGAAGTTTCCTGTTCACTGTTCTAAAATTGTGTTTATGCTTGCCATACAGAAAAACACGTTCAAACAATAATGTAGGGATGGCATAGTCATCCAAACTATGTTGCCTTTCTTTTTCTTCTTTTTGTTTCTTTTCAAACACAATATCACCAAAGCTATGTTTATACACTTGACATAAATTTACAGAGAAAAATGTTCAGGGAGACAAAATACATTAACACTGAGGGGAAACAATGTTCATTTAGTTACATTTTTATATAGAATCATATATACAAAACAATAGATATTTATAGCTCTACCCATTTCTTCCAATATCTTGAACTCATTGACAACAGGGCTATTTTGGCTCTAAATGGTTGAAATGCCGAGATATTCTAACGCATAAGCCTAATGCCAAGGGTTTCTTCGACGCACTAGCCACGAACGAGGGCTGTACGCCCGATCACCCGGCGCGCCAGCCTTGACTAAATATCTCATCCCCGGCATCTGACCCAAAAAACACTAAACGTAATAGCAAATCAACCGGCGCGAATGGGTTAAGTAAGAACCAAAGAATTTTAGTGTTAAATATGAAAAGCTAAATTATAGGTAATTTGTGGGCAGAAAATATCATCTGCACTTTTGAAGTACATCATAATGATAACTTATGAAGTCAAGATAGCAACCATGAGTATCTGGCAGATATACCCGTTTGTGGCAGAGAAAGGGTTAGAGAAGCTGAGATGAAAATTCACTGTCAGGGGATACAGAATCTGTTCGATTAGTAAGAAACAAAGAGTTTGCATAAACCATGTGTTGTCCTTTAAACTCTTAACCCAATAATGAAAGGGTGCCTAACGACCTAACTGGCAGTCTGGATGCACAGTCTGTCATTAAGAGCACAGCAAATACATACAATGTAATTAGGCTTCATGCTAGAAGACCAGCTCTATTAAATGAGTTAAATGACAAATGCTATAATTTTTTTTCTTCATTTTGTTTCCATAACATGAGAATCAGTCCTATCTTCCATTTCTACATCATTGCTATCTATAGATGTAAATGGATTGACACAATTTTGCGTATGTCTTGCACTGGCTTCATAAGACTGTCTTTCTGGAGCTGGCTGACTTCCTGTCAGGTCTGAAAGGCTATGTGCTCCACTTCTTGCCCTGACTGGCGACCCAGAAAGAGACATTGACTCTTCCGAGTTTAGCCGCACAGCCAGTATGAACAGTTGCAGGAATGGGGGAAGCATTCATGTGCAGACTGGAAGGCATGGGTCCAGGGGATGATCTGCGCATGGCTACCAAGTGACATGGAGAGTGAATGTGACGGTTGGTCAAAACTACTGCTATGCTTTCATGCCTGCCATCCCATTGCTACTAGCACTTCTCATGCCAAGGGGAAATGACTGAGTGTAAGTTACATTGGCAAATTGTGATTGTTGAAGTGGAGATGGATTAACAGATGTGCTGACTCTCATTATACCTAAAGTGCGTGACACAGCTGTTGGATCAACTGGTCCTGATGATGCTAGAGGACGATTATGACTCAGACAATGTTTTTCAGCATGGTAAATCCTCAGAACTTGGCTAACAACTGGGTGTGTGTCTGGGTCACTTAACCACATATTAGCATTATTAGGGCTTTCTTAAACACATCATCAGCGCTGAAACCATAAAAAAAAAGGTATCAGTGTCAAGTGGCTATGTTTAATAGATTAAAATTTAATAATGAACTGATAACTAATGGTAATCAACTAGCTAACAGTTATTATATGTTGTGTACAGTGTATATCATAAGCTCTTGTCTATAATTGTAAAACTACACATAAAACACAGATACTATGCTTAAGAAAACATAACTATACAGAAAAACCTTGGCTTATATTCAAAAGTTTATCAAATAATTCCTAAAATGAATAAAACCTGCTATAAGTATAGTAAGCAGTACCCTATAAATAGATGGGTTATCTTACCTAAAAGTGTTTTTGGCTTTGGTAATGCCAGTTGTATAACAGGAGATGCAAGAATGGCTGAAATAATTGGTGAATCTCGTTCCAATCCTCTGTCATCTGGCATTGCTGAACGGTTACTCAAAAGCAATTCACACTGAAAAGTATGATAATGATAATTAGCTCATACATTACTATCCATAAGCACACTCACTCTCACTCTCTCTCATTCTACTTGTTAACCCTCTCTGGACGGGTGGTACAGTACTGTACCGTTCATTCAAAAACCCAGTGGCCGGGCGGCACAGTATTGTGCCAGCCATTTAATTGATTTAGGCCTAAGAATTCGAAAGCCCCGGCATTGTGACATTCAAGGCTAGAATGCCCCCGTCGTGAGTGGGTTAATTTGAGGGAGGCTCCATATCATTATCTACATCAATCTGAAAGTGTTCTCATTTACTGCACTACTGTTCGGTCATCATTCATACACTCTCAAATGGCCAACTTGACTATAAAAAACACCTCATTTTCACCTTATGAATAATAATGGACAGCCTAAGTGAATTTTTTAAAATTATTTTTCTATTCTTCACTTTACAACTTACATACAGCAAAAGTTTTTTGTTTTCAGCAACTTTTTAACCCAAACTTTTTAAATGCACTAAACAATCATATATATCTATTCAGTTTGAGTGCCACAAAAAATTAGTAGTATTTTTGGAATCTACCGATCAAAATCTACACATAAGACTTGTTAACATTACAATAATTAACTGCTAGCCTATAGAATATGAAACAGGTTGCCTACTTCTCCTGAGCATGACTAAATTTACTAAACATCCATTAGGGGTTATTAATCACAAGGCTCTGAGTATATTCTATACTTACTGCACTACTCTGTTTATTTCCACTGCAACGAAGGTCTATGACCTGCTCTTCGCTGAAACCCATGTTTACTAAATTTTCCATGGCCTGCATGTTGGGCTGTAATGCAAGAACATAATCTATTAAACACTGACATACCACTAATCTCATTCAATCGCCACAACCTTAACCCTTTCCCGACGGGGCACGCGCTACACGAAAACCCCTACACCGGGCCATTGCAATATTGCATTGGAAATGTCATACTGGCATGATGACCCGGCATCAGGAATTTAGCTGTGTCACACGAGGCGTGACGCACCGTCACCATAGGGTTAAGAGACTGCAGCCATATTTGTGATAAATATTAAATAAATTATTAGGAGCTAGCAGGCCCAGTGTAAATAGGTTTAGCATGGTACTATGCAGATGAGTGTGCTCAAGCAAGTCCACGACAAAAAATGAGAATTGAAGAAGACTCAAAAACATGTAAACTGCTCATAGTGATAAATGATAAACATAGAAAAAAATGTGAAAGCATTAACCCATTGGGGATGTGATATCATGTCATGGGAATATTTCGCTCCAGCTGGATGATGTCTTATCACATCATGATCAACGGCTCCTACAATGCACAATTCCTATGGGTATTTACATACGTAACGATGTAAAACATTGTCACGTAGTTAAGAGGGGAGGAGGACCCTTTGGGTATGGAGGGAAAAAAACTAAGGTAGCTAGTTGCCTGGTAAAAGAATAAAGTCGGAGTTAAAAAAGAAGGGGGTGAGACTCCTTGCTTGGTAGTTTACATTGGTGTGGGTTGCATCAGATTGGCAAGAGGGGGTTGGGTTGTGGTTATCTGGAACAAGCTGTGCTGTCTGAGGAGGTAAGTGTGCTAAGAAGGTGGAAAGAATGCCAAATTGTACAAACTATCATGGAAGAAAGCTGTTAGCTCATAGTCTGAAGATCTGGAAAAGAGTGGTAAAAGCAAGACTAAGGGCAAGTAACAATCAGCAGACCACTGTATGGATTCATGCCAGGTAGGAGTATATCAGATGCCATATTTGCTTAGTAAATGTTGATAGAAAAGTATAAGGAAAGCCAGAAAGAGTTGCACTGCGTATTTGTGGATGTTAAGACAGCATATGATAGGATGCCAAGAGATAAATTGTGGTATGGCATGAGGAAGTCTAGAGTGAACTGGAAGTGAGCGTAGTGCATGATATTTACAAGAACAGTCTAACAGCAGTGAGGTGTGCAGTCAGAACTATGGAATGGTTTAGTGTAGAGGTAGGATTGCACCAGGGATTAGCTCTATGCCCTATCCGGTTTGCTATGAAGATGACCAGAATAACTAATGCTATTAGACAGGACTTTCCATGGTATATGTTATTTGCCAATGACATAGCAATCTATGGAGATACTAGAGAGAGGTTAAACAACTGGGAAAGTTAAGTAAATATGCACCAAAAAGTAGGGGTAGGAGAGTCAGCTAAAGTAAGACAGAGTACATGTGTGAGGAAGTGAGGAAGAAAATGCAAGTGGGATGGAATGCCTGGAGAAGTCTTGGGAGGATTCAGACAGAAGAATATCTGCAACTTTGAAAGGGAAAGCTTGTGGGGTGGCAGGTACAGCCATGCTGTATGGTTTGGAGACAATAGCTCTAACCAAGTGGCACGAGGCAGAAATAGCGGCAGAGATCGGGATGTTAAGGTTCTCACTGGGGTAATGAGAAAGGATGAGATTAGAAATTAATATACAAGAGGAAAAATACAAGTGGAAAAATTTGGAAATAAGGCAAGGGAGGTAAGCTTTGGGTGATTTGGGCATGTGATGAGGAACCACCAGTGAGAAGATATGAGAGCAGTTGGTCTGATTAAAGAAGATGTAGAGGATAAAGGAAAATGGAGACAGATGATCTGCTGTGGTAACCTCCAAAATGGGAAAAAGGCAAAAGAAAAAAATGAAGATTATGGATCTTGCATCAGGGAATTACTCATACTTGTTTATTCCTTTTTCTATTGGTATATTGCTGTCCAGGCACAGATCCTAGACCCATCCTCCCTTTTTAGTTACTAGCTTCAAGCCCTTTTATGTGTGTAATAAACCTCCTATTCATAATTACACTTCATTAATTACTTTATATCCATGTTTTTCTTTATATTTACAGCCTTGCCTTTTTTTTAGGCTATTTGTTAATTTCAGTAGGTAGGACATTTTAGATATAGCAGGAGCTTTCCCTAAGTGTTTATACAGATAAAAAATAAAACAGAAGTGTAATTCTACCAATATCTGATAGAATTAGTCAACACCTTTTCAGTACTGACACTGAAACAGTTCTCATGGTAGGTGGTTTCATTTAACAAATTAAAGAAACTTTGTCTTGAATTACTAGTATGTTTCTATGACACAATGATGGAATAATTATACCCCAAAAAGTAGATAATGGTAAAGAATAAAATTCAAGATCATCAGACCTGGAACCATTTACGATGATATTGTAAAAAGGTGTTTAATATCCTTTTGGCTGGATCCTGGGACATATCACTGGCAGCTGAAGAAACTGCGGCATGTGCTGCTGTCTGTTCCGTAGCCATCCTGTTGCTTGCTGAGTCCGTCTCTCGTTGCCAGTTGCACTGTCACTTCTGTTGCCTTGCTCCAAAAGCCATTCCATTGCCTCCATAACATTTCTGAGTATATAAAAAAAAAAAAAAAAAAAAAAAAAAAAAAAAAAAAAAAAAATCATGATCATCTCGCAAAATAATATATGAAGATGACTTAACCCACTGCAAACAGGTGTCATGCCATACATGAAGCATGTGCTTTGGCCTGATGACGGGGATCGTGATGTCTATGATATGGGGATTTTGGATTACTTTGTTATTTTATTGTGCTATGAGTAAAGAGTGAGTGATGATGGCAATTGCAATCATAATAACTATAATTATAATATTAAGCAAAATGGGTTTCACCTAAAATGCAAAACCTAGATGGCATGACTTTCTCCTAGTTCTAGCAGGAGAGAGAGCCTTGAATGGCACCCAGCCACGGTCTCTAGCAATCCCTATCTTTATAGAGTGATGGCGCACAGCAAATTGCCAAACTCTGTAGCATGAAACTGCATCATTAAGGAAACAAACCCCCATCCTGGAGCCTGGGCAAGCAAATCTATCTCCCATCCCTAATGGGTTAAGATTTAAGAGATATCATTTTCAGGGGAATTTTTCAAATTCAGTTACTCACCCACATTGACATTCTCTTAATTTTCTATTCAGACATTTAACCCATTGTAGGCAGGGGTAGATTTACTTACCTAATCCTCAGGATGTTCACTAGTGCCACCTATGCAGCACCCAATGGATTATATTCCAGAGCAGGGCAGCTCCACATGCCATATTGTGACCTTTCCTGCTCTCTTTCATCCATTCATTATAAAACAAGTCTTTTTGTGTTTCTCATTTTTTTGTGTTCTGGTTGGCTTGTGAGACTTATATGTGTCATATGACAGGGTTCAATGTTACGACTGACTAATATTGTAGTATGGGGGCTATATCAGCTCATTATTTTCTTTAAACTAAGTGTGACTGAAGTATTATGGTTTTATGTATCTTTTTAGCATTCATGTACTATCTTCAACAAATATGAAAAATAAATATCCACAGTGCATATAACATGAAGAGAGGAGGAAGAGGAAGGAAACATGTGCTTATGACTGCAAGTGCCACAGCACAAGATAGCTTTACTGGCACTGGGGTACATTGTAGACACAGGGCATGGTTTAACCCAATCCCAACGGGCCCGGCGAGAACTGGCAACCCCCTTATGCCGGGCCTAAGTAATATCGCCTCGGGGACATCACACTGGCAGCCTCATTATCAAGTATGACGGTGTGTCACACAGGTGTGACACACCGTCGTCACCTTCCTCTTCTCATTCTGCTTCCACATCCTTCATTGCACCTTTGTGTGTCTCATTGTTCTCTGAAGATAGAGTTTGCTAGAGATCTTGGATGGGTGCCCTTCAAGGTTTTTTTTTTCTGCTGGTGCTAGGAGAAAGTGTTTTGGATTTTAGTTTAAACCCATTTTGGATAATCCATTGCGTATGGGTGTCATGACATACATGTCGGCAGCAATTAGGCCTAAGAGACGGGTGTCAATGCGGACACATGATACACATCAGGATCTGCTCAGCATACAGTCATGAAGTATTATGGCTGTAACGGCACTAGCTCTAGAGCTACAGGGTTTCAAAGTCAGCCAAAACTCGTATTTTATGATGGATTTATGGAAAAATATTGTTTGGGCTAGTCTGCTTACCCGGAGGGAGGAGAAAACTCTTTCCCCATCCTTCTAATTCTTAGCCAGTGCCACTAGTGTTGTAGACCGCTCACTTTGATGAACAGTTAGGTCGTTAGGTGCCACGTCAGCAATGTGTTATTAATACTGTAGCTATAGAAATTATGATTGCTATTGTCATCGCCACCACTTAACCCAATAGCGGCAGGCTATTCACTCACTCAGGTAGCAGCTGGCTGTATCAGCCATACAAAAGGCCATGATGTGAGATCGCATCATCAGCAGGAAGACCTGACAGGCCATATCATGATATCGCATCATCCATCATCAATGAGTTAACAGAGTTATTACACGTAGTACAATAAAGAATTACAGCGATCCACTCTCCCTCAACTTCAAACATGGTAGGATGACTATCATCATACATGTCATTACACTCACCATCAGGCCAAAAATTTATACACCATCTGTCATGACACCTATCCACAATGGGTTAATGATATACTACCAAAGAAATATAGCTTTCCATAAAACTTCTTCATAGTGTTCTACCTTCTATAATATGATAAAAGGCACCAACATTTATAAGCCTTTAACCTAATCGTTCCAGGTGACATCCTTTCTCGTCAGGGCAATATTTTGCTTCCTCCAGGTGATGTCCTAGCACATCATGAATAGGTTCAGAGCTGGACATAATACATACTGATATACATTTAGTAAAATGCAAGAAGGTAAATGAAAAGAAGAAATTATTTTACTCCTTATGTATGTTCCACCTCTTACCATAAGGGTAACTCGACAATGTTCCTCTTAAATGTGCAATATGCAAAGAAAAAAAATAATAAGTCAATTGTTTTTATTGCAATTTTATCAAATTTGTCCTTGCCCTAAACTCCATAACCTTGAGTGATCTTGTGGTGCATCCTAGCCAGGAACTGCTAAGGCGTAAAACGATGGTTGCAGGGCAGGTCGGTGCCCTGCAG
>BOPN01002435.1:2500-7500 GCA_017312705.2 Penaeus japonicus
TTATTTTGATATATACATTATCTATTTACTTTTTTTACGATTTTTTACTTAAAGAATATCGAAGGATGTAAAACTCAAGAGCTCTAAATATACTTACATTGTTAATAAGTTGCAACGAATTGCATTTATCTTTGTTAAGTATTTACAGTTTAGCCCTTTCACGTTTTTAGCGTGTCTCGTGACTAAACCTTTAATTAAGGACACCTTCGTTAAGTATAAGCTGGAGGAAGTTCATGTACATTTCAGGTGCTTGCTTAGGTAAAAAACTATGTTTACCTGTATAGAAAAGGTGGGTTTTTATTTAGAAATCCTTTATCTTTACAAGAAAAAAAAATCAATTTGATATTTACAAGCAACTTACCAAAGCCGATTATCAACTCGACTCCTGGAACTGTTATAATTATCGTTATTTATCTAGGATCAGTCTTACCTTTTCTTTTTTTCTAACTACCTTTCAAGGAGTTCATCAAAGTACTACAAAGCTAATATTAAAGAAGAAATACATACTGCACGTGACTTACCGAAAAAGAAACTATTTCCTCTGATCTCATGAACAAAGACACAAGGCTTCGGGTAAACATAACGTAACCCCTAAAGGAATCCTCTCGCATCTCGTCTGATTAGTTTCGTGATCAGCTGATACGCGTTAAGGCGAAGGTAAGAATGGTGATAAAGAGGAGGGAAATTTTGATCTGATATTGATAGCAAGATGAGGGATTTATTTATATTTATATGTATATATATATATGTATATATATATAAGAGGGACGATAAGAATCTCATAATGAAAAACGCGATAGATAAATAGGTATATAGATGGGTAAACAAATTAATGAATAAACAAAAAAATAATGAATAGATAGAGATATAAATAAATGAATAGATGAATAAATAAGTAAAAGAATAGATATATAAATGATTGAAAAAATGAATGAAAAATAGATAAATTAATGAATAGGCAAATGTATAAATGGATGAATTAATAATTAATCAAAAATATAAATAAATAGATATATAAACATGTAAATGCATAAATAGATTAATAAATAAGTAAACATATAAATAAAAAAAAGAATAAATAGGTAAATAAAAAAATATATAAATAGATGAATAAATAGACAAATAATATACATAATAATAATATATAAATAAATCAAAAGAGATAAACAAACAAACAAATAAATAAATAATCACGAATAAAAAAACTCACACTCATGAATGAAGAATGGGTGATCCGGGTCTTCGAAAACTACTACAACTCTCTTACGTCATGAGATTATGGGGTCTAAAGATGCTACAATGATTATACGTTTACCAAAGAAATGTGTTTTGGAAATTCGTTCGAAAGTTTCCATGATGGGAAACTATTCTAGAAGGCAGCTAGACAAGAGGTCCTTTCAGATCTTTGGAATGAATTAGATCTTTAGCAAAGGATCAGAGGGTTTGGGTGTATCAAAGGCTGTTATCTACGCAGAAGATACAGAAGTAGAAGAAGAAAAAGAAAGAAAGAAAGAAAGAAAGAAAGAAAGAAAGAAAAACAGAAAAAAAACAGGGAAATGACAGGCCACAACTGTCAACTTCGAATACATATAAAAAAGTATATCAAACGATGCTATTGAAAAAATAACAACAACAACAACAACAACAACAAACAAACAAACAAACAAACACACACAAAGAATAAAAAGGGAAAAAATGGCAAACAAAAATGACAAACAAAAATAACAAACCAAAATAACAAACCAAAATAACAACCACCCCCAAAAAAAAAAAAAAAAAAGGAAAGCAAAAAGGCCAAAGCAAGAACGCACTCACAAGAAGAGGACAATCCATCCAGCCAAAGAAGCACGTCGAAAGGCTGTGCTTGCAATCCACCTCCCATTTCGCCTTAAAGCAGATGGAGGAGATGTGAGATGCTGAGTGTGGCTCCATCCCAGCCCCAGGACAGAGGAGCCGAGGTAGCATCAACAGCGTCATCACTATACACAGCATCACTATACAGCATCACTATACATCTTAAGCTGGAGAATCTTGTTTAGATGGATGGCGGAAGTTACTATTTATGGCGGTGGCGTCGGAAGGAGCCTCGGGAACGCCCCTTTCGTTGCAGAGGCCTTGGGGACGCGGGGATCCATAAGCAAGCGGAGGAGATGGAGGGAAAAGGGAGGAAAACAAAGATAAAAGGAAAGAAAAAAAAGAAAGAAAAAAGAAAGGATAACAATACGAAAAAATATACATACACATACACATACAAACACATACGTGTATGAGTGTGTGTGTTTGTGTGTGTGTGTGTATATGTGTGTGTATACATACATACGTATACACCCAACCACACACACAAACACACACACACACATACACACACACACATCTCTCTCTCTCTCAGCCTGTCTATCTACATATCTAAATATCTATCTATATATCTCTCCATATATCTATATATCTATATCTAGAGAGAGAGAGGGAGAGAGAAATGGTCCGATAGACAAATACGTTACAGTACATATATTCAAGTATTACTTTCCTATTTTCCTTTGTTTTTTAGTCCAACCTCAGTCAATGAGAACAAAACACCGTCCAGAGCACAATACTCGCCCCCTCTTTTGCCTCCAGAAAAAGAACATCGTGTATACTTCCGAACTCAATCTCCTACGCACTGTATAGCAAACAAAGAACATATACTAAGTAACAAATGAATTAGCACAGGAGAACACTACAAGGGTATAGAACAAGAGAACACACACACCTGTTCAGCATGACTAAACGCCACAACGTAAACAAACTAATTGACTAGAGTATTTGAGTATTTGAGTTATATCTTCACACTCAGAGCTGTTCCTCGGAAGGACAACTACAAGATTAGAGTCAACGGTTTTCACTTATGAAATGAACAGTTCATGTACGTTTGTATATATATATATATATATGTATGTATATATATATAACAGTGTGTGGGATGTTATGGTACGGTATGTGCTGCGTGTGTAGTGGTCCCGATATCCAAGGGGTAGAGTGTAGTATGTACCCTTTAGGTGCGGTATTCGGTATTTCATTCCTTTTTGATTGTAGCTATGAATATTGTTGTTGGATAGATTTTGCATGATCGGTATGTTTTAGTTTATTGTGATGTAATCAAATGTTGAAATTAGTGATGTTTTTGCATGAAATAAACAGATTTTTTGTTTCTCTCTGTTATGTCCCGTTTATTCTGCTCGTCTCTCTCTCTCTCTCTCTCTCTCTCCTTTCCTCCCTGTCCTTTTGTCTCTCTCCCTCTTTCACCCTCTCCTCTCTCTCTCTCTCTCTCTCTCTCCCTCCCTCCCTCTCCCTTTCTCTCTCTCTCTCTCCCTCTCTCTCTTTGTTTCTCTCTATCCTTCACACACACGTTCTTTTTCTATCTCTCTGTCTCCCTTCTTCACTCCCTCTCTTTGTCCTCTCCTTCCGTTTCCTTCACTCTCTTTCTCCTCTTTCTACTCCGCTCCGCCCCTCTCCCTTTTTCGATGCTACGCAGCAAATAGAATATACTTTAAAGCTACACCTTGTCATAACCTGTCATTGCCCCTTGTAAATAGTACACGTTAGATCATATTTCACTTTATTACACTGTGGGCGAGAGGAAATAAAAAAGAAAAGAAAAAAGAGATAAAAAAAGGTAGGTGTAGAAAATATTTATATGTTTGTTTTCCTTTCTCTACCTGTGACTTGTTGTTACAAAGAGGATAAGAACATTATGTATTTGTCTCTCTTATTTTTTTATTCATTTTTTTTTTCGTAGAATGAGAATGCTTTCTTGACAATTTCTTACTGTTATAGTTCAAAACCTTACAAACATCTGGACATACTTTTTATGTCCATAAATAAATACAAGCTTCAGGAGCCATCACACGCAGGAAGATCATCGTTAATGATTTATGAAGCGAAGATATATGGCGGCAAGGCTCGACGGTCCGACTTGCTGCTGCAACTCCAACCATTTAACTCTGAAGGTGTTTTGCGTTTCTTCTGGAAGGGCTTGTTTGGTTGGTTGGTTGTTTGTTCTCCCTTGAGAATGACATTTACGATTAATCATGATTTATGTGTGTTTTGTTGTTATTTTGATGATTTTTGATTGATTTCTTAGAGCAGGGAAAAAGGTTTGAAATGTGTGTGCATATATAGTGTGGGAGGGACAACGACCACAGGAGAATCTTTGCGCGCACACACACACACACACACACACACACACACACACACACACACATATCTATATATATATATATATATGTATATATATATCAGCTTGAAGAAAAATCTTGATAAAACCGTAAGAAGAGTTAGAAGAAATATAAAGTTTTATGAGAAACTTTTAACTAACGTTATGATTTAGTTACAAACATAGAGTTAAGAGTTTGACAAAAATCGAAAAGAAAGACAAAACAGAAAAAAAACAACAAAGCAAATATACTTGATATATTTGAATTTACTGAATATCAAAGGAGTTTTGTATTCTAATTTAATATTACTGTGATAAAATACAAGAAGTCAAATGTAAAATTATCAATATAAGAACATTACCAGAGGAGAAACTTTGAGATTCCATCAATGTAATTGTGTAATTGTCTTTCATCCAAAAAGAAGAAAGACAGGAAGAAGAAGAAATAAAAAAAGGCAACTCAAAGAAGAACAAAGCATGAATGAAGAAAATGAAGAAAATAAGAAAAATGAGGATGAAGAAGACGATCATGATTATGAAGAAGAATAAGAGAAGGAGGAAGAATAATAAGAAAACTGAACATAAAGCAAAAGAAGAAGTAAACAAAGAAAAGTAAAAATGAAAAAGTACAAGATGGAATAGGAAAAACGAGAATAAGAAAAAGAAAAAAAAAAGATAAGAAATTAGATAAAGGAGTAAAAGAAAAAAAAAAATGTAAAAATCTAGAAGAAAAAGGAAGAAGAAAAGGAAAATAGAGAGAAACGGAAAAAAAGGTGAAAAACAAACAAACATACAAACAAGCAAACCA